>PVJD01010085.1:0-56641 GCA_004026545.1 Mormoops blainvillei
GTGACCTCGAAAGGAAATTGATCTGCTGTAAAAGGTGGAATAGACACTTGGTAGCCCCAAACATCAAACTGATGACTTTTAAGTGACCCATTAAACAGATGGCTGTGGAGCTGTTTTGATTATAATCTACAGCAAGAAACACAGTTTACATCATGACCTCGGGTTCACAGATGTATGTATGTGTTTATATATTCAATGTAACTGAGACAAAAATTTCTCTAAGCCAAAATTACTCTTAATATATGGGTTGCACTCTGTTTTGTTTTATTGTATTCAATTTCACTTTTTAAAAGCCTGGTCATGGCCCACCAACTTGATTTCATGACTCTTGAATGGGTGTAATGCACAAGCTGAAAAAATTTTATTACAGTGAATATAATATTAGCAAATTGTGGGCACTCTGTAAATGTCAAGTTCTCTCATACCATCTTTCCCCCTTTGTTCTGCCTCCCACGCTCACATCAAATAAGATTGCAGGCAGTGGCTGAATAACCAAGATATCTGAAGCCTCTTTCATTATATTGGCCTAATGGCATAATGTTAATAATATTTTCCTAAAGAATGGAGTCGTGTTTAAAAATAAGCATTTTAAGATATGTGGCATATGAAGAACAACAGTATTAAAGAATAAATGATAAAATGAAGAGAATAAGATATGACTTAAGCTTCAACGAAACTAAGATTTCCTACTTGAAATAGAATAGAATAATTTTCTGTTCCACACATACAACATCTGTTGCTGTTCTCTGAAAAAAAGGCCTAGAAGACTAAGCACACTTTTACTCAATTTTCCCTGAATTAAAAGAACTATCTGGCACTTTTTCAGTGTGAAAAAATGTCTTGGTCTAAAATAGTGAATTAATTGGTTTGGGGGTATTGGGGCTTTGATTAGTAAAATTATTGGCTCAGTTCTTTATTGTGTGTGTGTATGTGTATGTGTGGTCAGTCTATCACCAAAGCATTAGGCTCATAATAGGTTTGGCCTAAATGACTGTTTATTTGCTTCAAATGCAAGATAATTAGAGAATTTCTTGGTTTAAAATATTGTATTTTACTTTTTGATAATGTATATTCTTTATACCACGTCAGAAGGATCTCTTTACCCCAGTTGGTTGGGTCCCTGGAGTGATTTCTCTAGCTTGTATTTGAGGTCTACCTAGTTGAGACTGCTCTTTCTTACTCTTCAAATAACTCTGTTTCTCCACCAGAAAATGCCTCTGATTTTAAGGTATATCATTTCTTCCTGTGTCTCAGTCTCATTCCCTCTTGCCTCTTCTGGAACCCAAGTTCCGTAATGTTGTCCCTTCCCACTTGCATCTTTAAATTGTTCTTCTCCACTGGAAGTTTCTTCTCTTGCTATAAACCTTCTCAGAAACCCTAACAAACTACTCAAAACACCTTTGCTCAACTTTCCCATCTTCATAAGCTTTCACACTCTAACTTCCCCTTCCTTCAAATCTACATTTCTTGAAAACATATACTTGTTGCTTCCACTCCTTCTTACTCCTTCTTTTGTGTGTCTCTCTAATTAAGCTTGCAGCTCCCCTAGTCTACTGAAGCTATTCCCGGGGTTCTCATGGTGAGAGATTCAATGTGTGTTGGTGTTTAACTGGTTTCCCGGGTGTTGCACTATTCCAGCCCTTTGACATTACCCTGGGAACCTTGTCCTTAAGCTGTACCCTAAGGAGCAGGCATTTTCCCAAATCCTTCTCCTGACATGTTCTCTTGGCATAGAAATTAGGTACATGGACTATGGAACCACAAAGCCTTGGGTTCAACTCAAGATATGCAACTGTGAGCTGTGCCACTGTGTTCAATTTACTTATCCTTTTCAATCCTGTAAACTGGAAATAGTGATCATACTTACATCCTGGGTTTTTTTTTAATACTAGATGTCAGTAACATGCTGAAGGAGTACTTTGCCAGTAGTAAATGTCAGCTGTCGTTTTGTTTCCAAGAAAATAGAAACTCTTGGGAATGGGGATAACTTTTTGCCAACTTCCTATAGAGAGAGCTCCTCCACTAGACCACTCTGGGCCTCTGTCTAGCCCTTCACCATCTCCTCCCTGGTGTGTTTGGGGAAAAGACCTCAACATCTAGTGTAATCTCCTCCATTTTTCTTCCGCTCTGCTTTCCTCTTTTCATCCTAATTTTTGTAAAGCAGCCTGCATGTTCACAAGCCTACCCAAAGGTAGGGCCCCATGTTAGGGAGTTTATCATTGCCGCATTTCAACACTGTTTATATTCATCACCCATCTCCTTCATTAATTTCAGTTGATCCTGAACTTGAGCAGAGAGGAAAGGGTGACAACTCACTGGGGCCTCTCAAACCTTAACACTTGCTGCTTTCTTTTTGTCTATTACATTCCATTCTACACTCCATGCTTCTCCTAGTAACATTTTTTTATTTTGCATGTAGTTTGTAATTCTCTTATTGCATATATTCCTCCTTATTTTTAAGTTTATAATGACGCTATTTTATTTCTCTTGTACAATGAGGCCACAACCTCTACAAGGACAGGCGCTAAAGCCCCACCCCCCTTTCTTTTTTAAACTCGTTCGTGGTTATTGAACATTTAACATGGGACCCTATAGTTAGTAAGTGCTCAATAAATATTTTGTCATTTAAATTGAAATTTATAAATAATACAGGATACCCATGGAACACATTTCCTATCAACTTTTCTTTTGTTAAAATAGTTTTTTTCCCCAAGAAGTTAACTGTGGTTTTAGCTGCAGTAATGAGCCCTTTCCTCACAAAATGCTGCAGAGGTTACAGTAGTATCAATAATTTTCTTGAGATTTTCAGGATGCAGAAGGTGATTTAAGGTCTTAAAACTTACAGTGCAATTAGAGGCAAAGGAAGCATTGAAATGCTGGTTTAAAGGCAGATGGTTTTCATGGCAACAGTGAGGTTCATGAAAAATTTTCTTTGAAAATGAGCTCCTAAAGCACTCAGAAATGCCCCGGCTGCTTTTTTGCTTTGATCCATCCCATACGATATTTGGCACGCACCTATATGCGCAAGGCACTGATGGGGCTAGACAGACGAGTTATCGGAAAGCTTACTTAGAAGACCATCATATCAAAGACAGGCAGCCTGCTGCAGCTGAAAAGCTTTTTCACGGCCCTTGGCCTTTCTCCGTCATTAATGTGTTTATCATTTCTGTTCTCTTTCTCCCTTCTTTCCTCATTTTGTTTCTAAGTCTTTTTAAGTCCTGCCCTGTTCTCTGTCTACATATTTTACTTTATTCTTGACTTACCTACATGTGGGTTTGTTCCACCAGACTGACTTCAGAGAAATCACTAGAACCAAATAGCCTAGAACCAGACCTCACTACATGCAAGGCAGTCGTAAAATCCATGAGAGCAGGGGTTATACCTTTCGTATGTAGCATCCTAGCCCAGCATCTTGTTCTGCATTGAAATAGCAGATATGGTTTCTGACCGAATAAATGAATAATGATGCTAATACATGAAGTAGGCTTCTCAACTGCATCTAGTACAACGAAGCCTTCTTGTCCCGGCTGTAACCTGAGCTCTGATGAAGATTTTTCATTCCAAGCTCCCCGTAGCTGTTTGCCCAGCAAAATTGTACTGTTCTCATTATCTGGGCATGCTCATGGTTACGGGGCAGTGCTTCTAGAAAACTCTTTTCCTCCCATCCCTTTTCTTTTGCCCACACTCCTGTTCGATTCATCCCTCAGGTCCCAGTTTGAAAAATTGCTTTTCATAAAACTCAAACCCAGGATGGGTGCCTGATCTCAGATAGTACCACATTTTAAAAAATCATGATGCTTATCATGCCTCTTTAAAATTGTTAGTTGACTTGTCTATTTCTTCCTTCGCTATTAGTTGTCTGTGAGCAGGCATGTTTCCTGAATTGCTTGTGGCTGTATTTTCAAGATCTAAGCACCCTGCTTTGCAATAGCTATGGCAGAGACACTGAGTAAAAGCCATGCATTAAAGTATTAAATGGGGCCTCTGATTTAATTTGGTGACTCCTTTGAATTCCTCTGAACAAGTGGAATCCCAGTGTGTCTGGACCAAATCGGCTGCACCGGATGTCTGATTTGAGTGAGAGAGTTAGGAAGGTTTGTTTGGCAGGTGACATGCTGTGGAATTGTGGAAGAAATGAAGGTCAATGCCCCTTTGGCCAGGGACAAAGCCAGAATAAGGTGCCAAGGGTACAGTTTGATTAAAACATCTAGTGGAAGAAGATGGACAGGAGCGGGTTCAATGCAATGGGTACTAAAAAGTAACACAGTAACATTAAAAAATGAGCAGGAAAGGAGGGTAGGGTGAATAGGCTGGGGGCTTAGAACGTAGCCTGAGTTTCCGACCTCGGGCACAGAAAGAAGGGAACCGCTGAAGTGTGTTGCTCCAGTCTGGACAGATATTGTTAGTCTGAACTTCCGACAAAATATCCGTTAACATGGACAATGATTTCCTAACTAAATCTGGTTGCAAAGTTTTTGTCAGTCTTGGATAAGTATTTGTTAATGTAACATTTTGGGCTGAATTGGGAGCTAGCTAGCAACCAATACATACTTTCTCACTTGGAATAGACCAAGTCCTATTGGTCTAAAGTGGCCTTTCGGTCAAACAGGTCCTGGCTCTGGACCAACTAGAGAACTGGGCAGCTATTCTGTTGCAAACGTCTTCCAAGATAACCAGGGAATGTCCCTGTATATCTGCTTGATAACTTCTCATGTCCTAGGAAATATCGGGGCAAAGTGCTGGTAGTGGCCCACTGAATTTTAAGAAATCTATTTATGGGATGTAATATTGCTTCCCTCCAGACCC
This sequence comes from Mormoops blainvillei, assembly GCA_004026545.1. NCBI lineage: Eukaryota > Metazoa > Chordata > Mammalia > Chiroptera > Mormoopidae > Mormoops > Mormoops blainvillei. The sequence goes on from PVJD01010085.1 coordinate 4,807, forward strand.
TTTCTTACTATCTTATTTTCTTTTCCTCCTGTGACATAGTACTATTTAAAATGATTTTATTTTTGTGTTTAATTATTTGTTGTCTGCTTCTAGCTCCAACGTGTAAGTTCCATGAGAGCCGTTGTATAGTCTAACTTGCTCACCTCTGTCTTCCCTAACACCCAGGATAAGATATTACCCAACAAGAAGTAGCACTCTGTAAGTATTTGTTGAATGAAAAATTAAGAAAAGTGGGTGGAGTTGGAATATTTCTGTTTTCAGTGCATGTCGTGTAGAGGACTTCCTCTATAGAAATAGTCAGAGAACCAGAGAGAGGGGATAAGAGACGAACGCCCCCAACTCAGCCAAGTCCTGCTTAAGAAACCATGCATGCTGGTCCACACTCCAGCCGGAGGTGGGGTGAGATTCCCTCAGCAGTCCATGGGGCCACGTCATACCTCTTGTCCATCAGCAAAGCTGAGGTTCAATAAAGCTCTCACTTTTAAAAGTGACACACATAAATTAGAAAATAAGTTTAGAAATTTTTTGACATTCCGAATAGAATAAAGAAGACATGGTCGTCATGAAAGAGGGTAGATAGCCAGAAGGTGAGACCAGGAAGCACCCAGATGGATGAGAAAGGAAGAAATAAGAAAACAGAACAGCAAAGATAGATTAAAATCTATGCTAAAGAATTAAACTGGCACTGTGGGTAATTAAATGATGATGATGCCGATGCTGAAGCTGAGGGGGTCTAACATTACGCACTGACATATCTCAGAACCTGCGCTAGGCCCAGTGCAAACGCCATCAGCTCTCCACCTTTCCGATCAGGGCTGTGCGCTAAAATCAACGACAGTTACAGAAGGGTAGCACAAGGACCCGTGCGATGGACTGTTCTGTGTCTCGACTGGGGTGCTGGTCACAAGAATGTGCACATGCTGTACACACACAAATGAAGCCTGTAAAACAGTGAAACCGAAACAGGTCCCTGGATTCTATCGATATTGATTTTCTGGTTGTGATATGGTATGATAGCTTTTTATAGCTTCCTATATACCTACAGTTATCTCCAAATTAAAAAAAAAAATCAACTGGAGACTTTGCACAGACACACACGCACACATACACACACACACATACACACACACACACACACATCAGTGTTTTCTTCCAAACCCAGATGTTGAGTTAACTGGCCTAGGTTAAGACCAGGCAGTCCCACACCACCACACAACTCCAGCAGTCACTGCCGACAGAGAGAGGAATGTCTCATGAGCTGTGTGACGCCAGGAGCCTTAGACCTCACAATTATTATTATTATTTATTTTCACGCGTGATTCAAACAAAATTTCAGCGTTGAGAGCTTCTGTCATACATCGATTTCATTTAATGTCATTTTGGGTTTTAGGCTTGAGATGGTCTCTCATAATGCAGAGAGAAAAAGCAAATAAAAGTAATGAGAAAGTAGACTATAGATAAGGGAAAAATAAAAAAATGCAAAATAAGAATTATAGGCATTCTTACAAGAGAGGCCAAGGCCATTAGAACAGAATTGATGATTTATAGCATAATTTAAAAAGGTCTCAGTTACAAAGAAAAGACCCATTGAAAGGGCATGCCGTACTTCAGATAAAATTAATGACAAAAAGGCATGCTTGCAATATCTATGCATTTCAAAAGAATAAAATATTCTTATGAGTCAACAAGGATCAGAAAACAAAACAAAAATAAAGAAAACAGGCTACAAAAATATAGCTTCAGATTTGTATATAGAAGATAAATGACAAAAATGTTCATAGAATTTTGTGGAAGACAGTTTTTTATCTGTGACCAGCCAACATGTTATCTTCTTATGAAAGCAGGAGAAAAAACATTATCATTTAAGAACTCATTTTAACAACCTGTTAAAAATTTGTACAAATATAGTCTCTATCTGACTAGATTTAGTAGTCATTAGATTTTTATCTCACAGCATAAACCAAATATATCTTAGATAGATTAAATCATATGTGTGTATATATTTATAATTTACTTTATATATGCTATATTAAAAGTATACTAAAAGATAATACAGATAAATATTTTGAAGCAATGGTATGAATAAAAAGTCTTTACAAAATTTGGTCTTTAATCATCTTTTGCCAACCAAAATCATGGTAAAACAAATTCTGAAAGAAAGCAAACTAGGAATATAGTCTCTGTGTGTATACATGCATACACATATCAACATATGTGTATATAGACACACTGTAATGATGTAGCAAATATAAAGCATGCATGAAACAAATGTCAAACAGATGTGGGCACATGACATAAAAAGATAATTGCCAAGTGAAGGTATATTTGTTTAATGGATTTTTGTTGAGTAAATGTGTAAGCCAAAATATTTATTTACTATTTCCTGCTTTATTGAGATATAATAGACATATAACATTGCATACGTTTGAGTTATACAATCGGTTAATTTGGTACACTCATGTAATTGCAAAATGAGTACTGCAGTAGGATTAACTAACACCTCTATCACCTCACATAATTATCACTTCTTTTTTGTGAGAATATTTAAGATCCACTGTTTTAGCAACATTTAACTATGTAACACCGTATTGTTAAGTACAATTACCATACTGTACATTAGATCCCCAGAACTTATCATCCTATAACTGGAAGTTTGTAACCTTTAACCAACATGTCCCCATTTTCCCCAACCCCAGCCACTTGCAACCACCATTCTACTCTTTATTTCTATGAGTTTGGCTTTTTTAGATTACACATATAGTGAAATCATACTTGTCTTTCTTTCTCTTATTTATTTCACTTAGCATAATACCCTCAAAGTCCATCCACACTGTTACAAATGACAGTATTTTCATTCTTTCTTTTTTTAATGTTTGAGATTTTACTGCCTATGTTGTTTTTCTAGGATTTTTATGGTTTGTGACTTATATTTAAGTCTTTTGGGAGGGTTGTATATTTTATTGATTATGCTATTACAGCTGTTTCATTTTTCTCTCCCATTTATACCCTCTGCCCTGAACCCCATCCCATCATCCCCAAGTCAACATTTTACCGCCACCACTTTCCCCAGCCCACCCTCCCCACCTCCCACCCTCAATCCTTCCCCCATTTGGCTTTGTCAGTGGGTCCTTTATGCATGTTCCTTGATGACCCTTCCCCTCCTTTTCCCCTGTCATCCCATTCTCTCTTCCCCTCTGGTTACTGTCAGTTTGGTTTTTATTTCAATGTTGTTGGTTATATTTTGCTTGTTTGTTTATTTTGTTGATTAGGTTCCACTTATAGGTGAGATCATATGGCATCTGTCTTTCACTTCCTGGCTTATTTCACTTAGCATAATGCTCTCCAGTTCCATCCATGCTGTTGTGAAGAGTAGTGGCTTCTTCTTCCTTTCTGCTGCATAGTATTCCATTGTGTAAATGTACTATAGCGTTTTGATCCACTCATTTCCTGTTGGGTACTTAGGTCGCTTCCAGTTCTTGACTATTGTAAATTGTGCTGCTAGGAACATTGGGGCACATAGGTTCTTCTGAATTGGTGTTTCAGGATTCTTAGGGTATAATCCCAGCAGTGGAATTGCTGGATCAAAAGGCAGTTCCATTTTTAGTTTTTTGAGGAAATTCCAAACTGTTTTCCACAGTGGCTGCATCAGTTAGTGTTTTCTTTTTATGGCTGAGTACTGTTCCATTGTACATATACACCACATTTTTTTTGCCCATCTACATACAAACATTCAGGTTGCTTTCATATGTGGGCTATTGTGAATAATGCTGCAATGGACATGGGAGGGCAGACATCTCTGAGATACTAATTTCATTTCCTTTGGATTGCTACCCTGAACTAGGACTGCTAAATCATATAATAGTTCTTCTCTCATATGATAGTTTCAATTTTTTGACAAATTTTCACACTGTTTTCCATACAGACTGCACCAATTTATATTCACATCAATAGTGCACAATGGTTCTTTTTTCTACACACCCACTCCAGCACATTGTTCCTTGTCTTTTTGATAATAGCCATTGTGACAGGTGTGAGCGGATCTGTCACTGTGGTTTTGATTTGCATTTCCCTGATGATTAGTGATGTTGAGCATTCATGTACTTCTTGGCCATCTGCAGTGGGCCATCAGTTTCTCTGCCCGTCGTTTAATCAGACTGTTCATTTGCTCTTGAGTTGTATCAGTTCCTTATATATTCCGTATCATACGTGTGAAATATTAACCCCTTATAAGATATATGACATAAGGAGTATGAACCCTTTATCAGACATATGATTTGCAAGTTTTTTTTCTTGTTTTGTGTTTCATTTTTTATTCGATGATTATTTCTTTTGCTGTGCAGAAACTTTTTAGTTTGATGTGGTCCCACTTGATTTTTTATTTTGTTTCATGTGCTTTGGTGTCACATCCCAAAAATCTCTGCCAAACCTGAGAGAGAAATGGCCCCTTTGGCAGCATCATGTGCAGTTGGGGAAGCCAGGTGCTTGACCACACCCTCTTTCTTTCCCACGTGAGGGAAATCATGTGCCGAGAAGGTCTCTTTTGGCCCTGAGCTGTGCCACCCTGGATTAGGGCTGATTTAAGTAAAGTCAAAATTGTTCATCTTACTCTTCAATGCACCCAACATCGTAATTTTTTTTTTTTTTACTCCATCTGTGTGCTAGAAATTCTCTGCCAGAAACCTGGACTGTCAAAAAAGGATCTGTTATCCGTGGGTTATTGTCTGAGACAGTGTCCTGAACCACAGCTTCGTGGGGCTGGAGAGGCTTCATGCCCCATTGCAGGGCTCACAACTGAAAGGTGTTTGTCTATTACCTGATGCACAGGTGGGCAAGACTCCTCCCAGGTCTGACCTATCGTGTTGGGTTCCACAGTTCTCATGACAGCATTTTTGTTCATGGGTGGGTTCTAAAGTTTTGTTGTTGAGGGGTGGACATGAGCAAGGTACAATTTTATTCAGCCATGATTCTCTCCAAATATATAAATGAAATGTCTAATAATAAAGACAAGTTAAATAAATTGCCTGATGCAGTGTCTCATAGATCAAATTACCAAATAGTGAAAGAAATAATGGCATGATATTTCTCCGTGCTGTAGACCGCGAGCAGATGAACAACCAGAAACTGCCACAGTAGACAGGTGTAATGTTTTGGAAAACAAACTAGTAATATATATTAAGAACATTTAAAATTTTTATTTCTTTTAACTCAGTACTCCCTCATCTTGACTCTATTCTTAGAAAATTTTCAAGGATACTGACCAAAATTGGAAAAAAAAGTTCACTTCAATGTTATTTGTAATAGAAAACAAATCTTAGAAACTACTCAAATGCCTAGCTACTAGGCAGTAGGGACCATTCCTATTATAGTTCTAAAACTTTTCATCATGTTCAGAACATTTTATTATATATATAAATATAAGTAAAACACTGAATATGAAATTATTAGTATGATAAGTTTTATTAAAATAGCTTAACTAAGATCGGATAAAATGAAACAAACAATGCCACTATTCTTTAGGCAGTGGAATTATAAGTAATTTATATAACATTTACAACTTCAAATTATAAATATTTGATTAAAAATTACAAAATAGTGGGGAGGAGAGAATTATTCAATAAATAGTGTGCTGATGAATACCAATTTAGAAACAATCCAAATTAGATCCTTATCTTGCAGGAAGCATAAATTTATTGATTGTTTTAACACAATAATTTCTGCGTCTATCTGTATGCCAGCACTGTAATCTTTCATATCCTGAATTTTTGCACCTCAGTGACTAAAATGTCTATAATATTTCAAGAACAAAATAATAGAATGGTTAGTTTAATTTATTATACTAAAATTAAGGACACATTTATAGAAAAGTCAAGCATCATTTATATTTGAATCTTTAATTTTGTCATGATAAAAAATAGGCTAATGCATAAGTTCTTAGCCTTTTACTTTAATGTCATTACAAATCAATTTGAAAAATGTGTGTAGTTCTTACACTCTTGGGAATATTCAGCAATTACATTACCTCAGAATGCTATTCTTTATAGAATGTGTACTCACTGGAGAGTTAAGTAATGTTAAATAAATTAGCATCTTAATGAAAATTGTGTATTAATACTGTCCCTGTTCCCAAGTAACAATTTAATCCTAATAAATCAAGGAATTCAATTTTTCTAAATAAATATCATTGTCTTGGAAAGTGCTGCACTGCAGCTGAACATTGGCTGTACTCCCTGGCTATTAGTAAAAGGAATATGTATTCATTTTAAGGAAAATGTGGTTTGGAAATTTTGCTTACTATCCTATAAAGCAAATTAGATAAGCATATTCAATGCCCTTAAATGAGTCATTAAATGATCTAGTCTAGTTATTGAATGTGATATTTATACACTATATTGCTCAGGTAATAGAATTTCAATAGTAGTTCGGTTATAAATTGATTTTCTTTAAAATATTCAGCCTGGCCATAAGAACGACAATAAGATTCTTGCCATGCAGTATAATGTTTAGATAGTAGTGTTTAAACAAAATTTTTAAGCCAAATGAATTTTAACTTTTCAATAAAGTTAAGGTTTTAGTGTGATTTTAAAAAATAATTCATAGTTAATGTTTAAAATGCTATATAAGTAAATACACATGAAAATCCAGCATAAAGAAAACAAAATCTTTAAAATAAAACTTTGGAAATTGCATGTGATGTTTTATCTGGAATTACAATTTATACTGGGTATTAGATTCTGTTAATAATGGCTACATGAATCTCTTTGTGTCATGGAGTAAAAGGTGTGTGCGTGGGCGTGTGCATGTGTGTATTTCATGATCACATGCTTTACCAGGTCATTCACACTGGATTAGTTTCCAGGGGCCCTCAAGCCTTATTCTGTTCATTTTTTCCCACTCTTGAAATCCCAGGAACCCCCTTGGTCTTCATTAGTGCCTTGAAATTTTGACCATCACCCTCGGTCTGCCTCTTTAACTCAGAATGCAGAAAACACAGTACACAGGAATACATACCAAATCATGTATGAATGGTATTTATTTGGTGTTTATTATATACCAACTTCTGTCCTAGTCATTTTGTCAAGTGAGAGGAGCACTACAAATGTCTCCTTTTTTAATACTTAATACTCACAGCAAATCTTTTCACAGATGAGCAAGCTGAAACTCAAAGAGTTTAAGCTGCTTTCCCAAGATTACAAACTATAAAAATTAGTGATGGATTTGAAATTTGTTCTTAGATCTGTCTGAAACCAAAGCCTATAACATGAAGTCAAGAGAACTAAAAAGTTGAATATTACACCTCATTCTCAAAAACGTGCTGGCCTTTGTCTAGTAGTTATCCTTATCTTGTGTTTTGGACTGATAAAGCTGAGGTACACTCAAGGTTATTTTATCAAAATTCCTTGGGTTTTCATTTCTGGCAACTGATGGCAGCAGCTTCAAGAAAATCTTGAAGAGCCTGAGCCAAGAACAAGGAGCCTGCTCTTTTTGCTGTGGCCGTTAGACTTATTCGCCCAGGCTACCCTGCATTTCTGCAGATTGTCTGACTTTTTCAACTGAATGTACTTTGAACCCAGCTCTGTTGGGAGTTCTTGGAGACCGGTACCACGAGGTTCAATGACTTACCAGGAGTAGCCATAGGACTCAGTGTCGAGGGACCCTCATGGCTATGATATTTTACAATGAAAGAACACTCAGCAAAATTAGCAAAGGGAAGAAACATGGGAGGCAAAATTGGGTGAAACCCTCTGAGTGCCACTCATTAATATAACAAATATCCTTGGAAGCCTCATTTATATTCAACTAATCTGAACATATTGCCATTTTGTTTTGGTTGTTTTTAAAGCCACAGATTTCTTTGAGAGCTACTAGTTCAGTTTCTATTTCCCCAGAGTGGTCATCATGTAGCTCACCTCCAGGGGCACTCTTTGTGTAAAATACAATGCAAATGGCACCACCCAGACATGCAGTACTGCAGCTCTGCCCTTGAACTGGCCACTCTCAGAGAGGTGGTATGAACCTTCTCTGAGAAGGCTTTTACACTTATACAACACATATATAGGTCCATAAGTAATATATAATATTATTTTAGAATTTTCAAGGATATACATAAATGCTACTGGTCTTTTTGTGGTCTAAGGAGACATCTGTAGTGCTCCTCTCACTTGACCTCCCTGTAGCATTTGACTGTGGATGGCTTCCTTCTGAACACTCTCTTTTTCTCAAGCCTTTTTGGCACCAGTCTTTCCTGGTTCTCTTCTTCCCCCTCTTGACACTCCATTAAGTCTCCTTCCTTGACTCTTCTCAAACCTTTGGTGCCCTTTTTTATGAAGCCTACTTGCATGGGGATAATATTCACACCCATATTTCCTAGTAGTAGCTCTATGCCAGTGCCTACCTCATAGGACCTTCCTTCCAGGTTTGAACTTCATTGATATCCTTATGAGATTTAACACTAACTATATGAATTGTGATCAAGTCTATATCAGACTTGTTCTTCACACTCTATTTTAAGCCATGGATTCAGTGATCAGTTGAGTAATAGAATTCATCTATACCTAAACTTTACTTTTATTTTGGTGCTAACTTCTTCCAGTAGATGAGGCACTTTTCAGGTTGCAAGATTGTAAATTTATCATCGTTCCTCCCAGATATGCTTTTTTCCTGCAGTTCTTACAAAAAAATCTGGGAATGGCATTACTCATCCAACTAGAATGAACTAGTTGTCATTCGTGGCTTTTTTCTTTATATTATCACCAAAATCAACTAGAACCTCCTCTTTCACACCTTTTCAAACATTCACTTATTTACAGCCACATTCCCACTGACCTAGTAAAGAACCGCCTCAATTCTCATTGATTACTCTCTCTATGTAACTTGTTTTCCATACACTATTCTCACAACGTGCCACCTTCCATCAATTCTTCCAGAGGGATCTTCTCAGAATACAACTGCGCTCATGTCACCCTCCTGCTTACACCCTTCTTGACTCCCTGTTCATGTCTCCCCGCTTTCTAAGCGTTCAAGATAAAGAGCAAACTCTAACAGGACTTTTGAAGCACTTGGCATTCTGACCCATTCTTGTAATTCACCTCATTCTTTGGCCACTTCTCTAACCAGCTTACTTCCAGGCATATGACACTGACAACATTTCTCAGGATTTCTCATGCTTACTTTTAGCTCAAGAATTTTCATACCTGGTCAGATATAAGTTATCTACAAATAGTTTTTGATGATTGATCCGATTACCACCTCCCAGCACTACACTGACTGAGCACTATAATGGCCACTTGTCTTAAGCAAGTTGACTCATTCATCACTTCTTCCCCAAAGGCTTTTTAAACCCTCAGTTCCTCTTTGCCTTAAGCAGAAGGAATACTTCATCTGCACTGACTACATTGCATCGTGAATTGTTCTTGCTTTCCTCAATAGCAAGCACGTATTCATATTCGTATCTTTAATGACAACCATATATGTGATAGTAGGCACCAAGTAAATATTTATTAAATAATGGGATATGTGATATTCTATTGTAGAGATTTATGTTTTGAAAAGTCTGTTGAAATCGCCCTTGAGCAAGCATGAAGACTTAGCTCACGAACTACCTCTTATGCTGAGCTTTTTGGGATCCTCCTCATTTGGTCAACTGATTATGACCCCTTTTTTTCTTTTAAGTTATTCCTCTAATAAGCTGTCTTGCATAATCTATGTGTATGTGTGTCTTTGTCTGAACCTTCCCACTTCAAAATTAAGCTTCCGGGGTGGGGGGGGGCGTGGAATATCCTAGGTCCTTATCCTGTTTGTATCCCTAGCACCATGCTATGTTCTTTATGGCAGCAAATTGATAGACACCCATTGATTCTGAATTTATTTGACTACCATGTCATACTTAGGCTACAGTGAGATAGCCAAGACCACATACCAGTAATATTTAACTCTACTGAAAACTAAAAAAGTAAACTTGTTGCTTAAACTATTTTATTAAAATGAACTCTCGCTATGAAACATTGGATTGTATTTTCCAGGAAATGTAAGTGTGAGGTCAGGCTGATGCAATGAAGTCTCTCTCTCTCTCTCTGCCCCCACCATCTCTGTCTTGTCTCTCTATTTCTCCATCTCCTGGAAAAATGTCAGAAATAATGCTCAATACAGTGTAATTATTTTATGACATTTAAGTAATCAACATGGACTTTCTGGAATGCTTTCGAACATTATTTATAATTTATAATTTTCTGATGGATATACTAATTATATGGTTATACAGCAGATGCTCCTCATTGAAACCATTGTTCTAAATTTTGAAAATTTCTCAGAAACTTCTGTCAAGATTCTATTGTTGCCATCTGAGGTGATTTTAGTCAAAGATATCACAGACAATCTGAACAGTCTGAGTTTTGCTATATTTTAAGGCCATTTCCTAGGGAGAAAAACAAATCTTTGAATGAATTTTTGAAGAAATTTACTTGAAAGAATAGACAATACCCATTAGGCACACTCGGAGCCATCACAGTGGAACATTTAATGTATATTCTTTTCAACACCATAATCAAGACTTACATTTAGCAAACATTGAATACCTACCAATATGAAGCACAAGGCTGAGTATTTAAAAGCAGAATCTAGAGAGTGATATTTTATAACCAATATTTATAAAATTTTATACTAGAAAAATTTAACCTTTATTCTTCTCTGTTTAAATGGTGGTTTCCAGGGCCTGAAGGGAGGGGGAAATGGGGAAATATTGGTCATGTGTGTGAGATGAGTAAGTTCTGTGCGAGGTGAGTAAGTTCTGGGGATCTAATGTAGGGCAATGGGACTATAATGAACAATACTGCATTGTGTACTTGAAATTTTCTAAAATGGTAGATCCTAAAATGTTCTCACCACAAAAGAAATTATATGGTAATTATATGTATTATGTATATGAAATAAGGTACATCTTAAATATGTAACATTTTTTTGTCAAGTATACGTCAATAAACCTGGAAAAAAATTCAAAATACATTAAAAGATAAGACCAGAATTGACCTTGCAAATAGTACAAATTTACATTCACTCAAGGATCATCACACACACACACAAATGTTCTATGAACTTTCTAAGGCAAATGTGTAAACAGATAGCTTTCCTACACTTTCTAAATGAGTGGCTAGGAGCTAGTAATACAATAATTATTTCTTTTGTTGAGTGAATGTTCTTTGGTGAGTGCTTTAAATATGCCACCTAATTTATATACAGGGCACAGAAAAATTAAACAAGCTAGGAAATAACAGTAGAGATTTTAACCTAGACAGGCTTAAGAGTCTTTGATTATAGCCACTATGCAATATTGGTATAATGATTTATTTTACAAGAGCAACCTCATTTATTGAAAATGCATTCTTATATTTGGCATCTGCCAATTTGTCATTTTCTAAGGAAAAAAAATTGTATCTACTGTGAAAGTTTTTTAATAGCAATTAAAATGCAGCCAGCCATAACATTATCTACCACACAGTTCTAAGTGACTACTTCTGCATTATTTTACACAGCAGTTGAAATTTTTGTTACACATATTTTAAAATATTATAGTGCATTACATCATAATAGTACATCTATAACCTCATAAATGCATTAAATCTTCACCTATAGTGAGGTTATAGTACTAAATTAAATGTAACATTCATCTCATTCTGACATAGCTACTTAACAAATAGCCTTAAATTAAAATCTGAAACACAAGTCTGTTGTAGACCACCATAGCCAATGTAGTCTGTAAGCCATTTTCAAGTGAATATTCAAGGCACTCTGAAATCTCCAAGGGGGCAGTGAGTAACAGATAAGAAATCTCATGTCATCATTTGCCCAAAAAAGATTCAATAAAGTTCTAATTTTTTTCTTAAACTTATAAAATCTTTTAAAATCAGTAAGTATAGGAGAAAAAAAAACTATACAAATTCATGTTCCTTAAGAAAAGAAACTTTTCTTCTACCACCCAGACTCCTCCTAAAGCAGACCAGGTAAAATAAGTACTTGAGATATTAAGTAAATAATAATTTTATGTGCTGTCAATTAACCCATAAGATATATATTCCCCCTACCCAGATTCTGAAAGAAACATCGAGACAGATTCTGTAAGTTACCATTGCATCAAAATACAATTAGCAATGTATAATTTTGCATGTTCTTTTGTAATTCAAAGTGGGTCCATGTCTCATGTGTTATTTAATCCTCACAATAACCCTATGAGTTGTCATAGAATTAAAAAAGCAAAGAGACAGTGGAGGTCTTGTAATACACAGTCACTTGGTAGATAAGGAACCAGGATCTCAGCTCATGTTTCAGAGGACTGTCACCAGGATGGTGTATGAACTCAAATCCAGGAGAAATGGCTGAAGCTTGTGCCCAAGTAATACTTGCTAAACTGGATTAAACAGGATTACGTAGTATAGGAAACTGACCTTAAATATTAGTTAAGAAATGGGGGATAAGCAATTTGCATGAGATTCAGACACAAGTTGATATAGAAGAAACCTAAATTCACATATTCTTTCCATACAGTAAATTAAAGTTTTATGTGTTATTTCATGACAAGAGCTTGATAGCTGGAAAATTATATTTAAGTGGATGAACTCTTTTCTGAATGGCACGTGATTTCAAGAACTCAAAAACTAAAAAAAATAAAAGAAAGAAAGAGAGTCAATTAACAAAAATGGTTTTCTTAGCAAGAGACTCAGGATGCAACACGATATTTTTTCTTCTTTTTGTTTTTAAAAAGACATGTTTTGCATACAAAATATTTTGAAAATGAAATGAAACAATGCAGACAGGACTCAGTAAGTATTTTTTATCTGGTTCAAAAATTTTAAATCCTTCTTTAAAACTTTGTTTACTTGTGGCAGAAAACCCTTCTATATTATGTCAATATTTTAAGAACAACATTGGGGAAGAAATGCTGCTTTTCAATAATTTTCCTCCCTGATTAAGTTTAGTGGAAAAGAATTCCAGAACAAAGGATGAAAAATAGCACTGAAGGACGTGCGGTTCTCTGGACAGAGAGCACCGCTTATTGATGACCTGCTGAAGGGGTCCCTCCACCTCCTCTCTTCCACTTCCTCTTTGTGACACCTAAGATCGCTGGTCACAGCCTTGGTCCAGACGAAGCTGAACTGGTCTATGCCGCATGGAATTTGAACCTACAAACTCAGTTTCCAGAGTACCATCTTGGGGAAGAACATACTTTGGTTCCCTGAATTGCTAATTTTTTAATAATCTACCTGATAGTTTTTTTTTTAAGTATATAGTTCTTTATACTATCCAGTTGGGAGGTTCCTAGGGCTCCCTGGCCAAGAGCTTGGAGCCAGACCATGAGTAATAAAGTGGAAAGGACTTATTCTGGCTCTGCAAAGAGCTTTGCTGGGAAGCTGGTGGAGGAGAGCTGAGGAGACCTGTGGAAAGGAAGAAGGAGCCACTTAGGGAATCCCAGAAGGGGGAGGAGACTCAGATTTCAGAAAGGCTTTTGACAGGCAGGTGGTCTTGAACATTTTTCTTAATCACACCAAATTTCAAAGTCTTTTGAGTTTTGTCTGCCATTAACTTTTACAAGCATAGTATTTTATGTTCATGAATGTAGGTTCTTTGTCACCTTAAAAATTGCTGGTCTTGCTCATAGGAAAGAATGGAGCTGCCCAAGTGCAAGACCTAATTTGCTCTGTGTGTGAGTACTGTCCGTTAAGTGATCATTTTCAAATGAATCTCATAATTCACAGATATTGCTGCTTTATGATTTATAAGCCCAATCATCCATTAGAAGAATGTCTTCAATGGACAGATAAGACATAATTTCTTAACTATAAAATTTGGTGCTCCTTTATTCAGCTAATAATTTGCAACTTCTGTCAGCGTGTATATTCTTGCATGTGGCTATAATTCCAAAGAATATGTCAGTTTCTTTTCATTTTTGTTCAGTGATCCTCCACATTCTGACCTCTTACCAGTATCTGTAGTGTTCTCAGGCTGTGGTCCAATATACAGCAAAGTTATCTCTGCCTTACCTTGTAGATACATATGAATGCATCCCCCATGGATATGATGAGTGCATGAAGTAGGCATTGGGCTATTTTCTGCAATTTGAGAAGCTCCAAGAAAACCCATCTTCCAAAAACTATATCACTGGAGGGTTCCTGGAGATCTCTTTGAGCTCATTATTTTTAAAAATGCAGATTATCTTTAGTAAACTAATATGATAATCTAATGCTTTAGCTGGGATTGATTTTGTCACATGATTTTAATTCAGCAAACATTTATTGGCCACATTTTATGTTTGAAATCTTTACATTATACAAATGCACATAAAAAGTTATCCTTGAACTTGGATAGCAAACCATCAGAGTGAGTTTCTTAAAGGTAGAATATATTTTATAGTACCTAGAGTGGTAGAATTAATGAATAGTATTTGTTGAATGAATACATTATTGGATGAATCCAGTAGATTCCTCATGTACACAAATACCTATGATCCATACAGTATATTATGAGCAGCATAAGAATCCAAAAATTTTGCAAAGAGGCAGAAACTAATGAATAGACGCTTCATAGAGGGTGTTTGATTTGCCTTGATTGTTGGGTAAAATAAGTCTTGTGGGACAGAGTTATGGAATTTCTATTAGCATAAATAGATTAAAAATAAAACTGTAGATTACATTTGGGGAATTGACTAGGGTCTCTGGTAAAAAAAATGGGGCAGAACTGAGAAACAAGGCTTCTGACCATGAACAGAGTCCTACAAATTAAAACCTTGTAAGGAACACGGACATTACTCTTAACAGAAGTGATACAGAGCTATTTGATCACAGTAACAAAGTGAGATCATAGAGCCCTTGACATGAAAAGGAAATACAAAATGGTTTCGGGGCAAAAGGCAAGTTTTCCCTACAGCACAAGTTGATAAAATTGGCCTAGAGCTCAGTGAATCCAAGAAGAATGTTGTATAAGTTGTTTAAATGCTAATTGTCTACATAAAAATATATTTCTGTGTCAAATTTACTTTTTCATCAAAAATCTAATGCCTTGCTTTGCTTGGTCCTCTGGTACTTTTATCAGATAAGGCAACTGGTAAATACATTCAGATGGTCCAGTGAGTAGTATGGGACTTCCTCAGTGGAGAATCATACCCAGTAGAGGAGAAAAACAATTCACAGGGTTTATTTATGTGAGAAAATAAGTCACTTGAAGGAGGTGTTCTTCAAACATAAAGCAAAATCTCTGCAAAAGAACCTGTGATTATATCTTAAATATCTTTATTGTTAACACTATTCCCTGTGTCTTCTAAAATCTCAGTTAAATGCTTTGAAATCTGGGCATATTGTGAAAAAGCAGAAGAAACGCCCACTCAGTTGATTCTTGCCCTTACAAATTCTAAGTGGTGCTTGGGGCTTAAGATACACTAACGATTCTCATAGATTTTTACTGCTAGTCATGTGATCTCTCTTTGATTTCCTTTGATGGAGGCTTAGAAAGGGCTTTTTTTATAAATCATAGGGTAAATGCAAAATGCCCCCTTCCAAAGAGGCTGCTCCACGGTACAAAGGATTTAGTTCAATGTTTTGGAACTTGTCCTACTTTTTTTCCAGATAGATAATTGTTAGAAGGTTATTAGAAGCAGTTAAATGAGAAGGCAATTATGAAGAGACTTTGGACAAATCTGCCTTCATTTTAATTTCAATGTTGAAACATTCACAGTGTTTGTTGTATGTTCCTGGTAATGGAATTCAACCCTTTATCTTTTTGTTAAAATGTTCTTCAATAATATATGATTATGCAGATGTATAGCAAGAAAGCATGTATTATAGTCAGTCTCTGCAATTGTTCTCCTGTTATAACAAATGTAAAGCCTCTTCCATTATGTAGCTACAATAAGGATGTGGCTTTTGAATTGCTTAAAAAAATACATATACATGCTTTTCATTTCAGCCATTCAAATAAGAGGGGCCAAACACAGGAATATTACCAAGTTATCTTTGGAATAAGTCAAAACTTAGGGAAAAACAATGGCAAATAACCTATGTCACTATGTTTTTTAATATTCTAGCTGAGTGTTTGCAATTCAATTAACATCAAAATACTTTTTTTTAAAATTGCATGCCTACAATACGTATTGTCCAGACATGTGAGCCATTTTTAATCAATCGATCTATATAGGCTGTTTTCTAAAAATGTTGCAAAGACATTTTTAATAACGTCCATAACCCTAGGAAATGGAGTAATTTGTGAAAGTGATATGTAATTTCATTTTATGCCTATGTTGTGTAGTGAATCTACAAGAACTTCTTTGACTAGGACAAGTCTCATCAACTGTTGCTAATCATTTTTATTCTTACAGCACTTAAAACATGTTTTTGCAAAAGAGGAAAATGTTTTCTGTGAGGTCTCATGGAGTCTTGCCTTGTGTGTTTTCAGTTTAGCATTCGGCTAAAGACTCAGGTGGAGTTCTCTGCAGATTTGTGGATTTCTCAGTGCGGTTCCCTCATCTATGTTACTTTGCCTGGCAAGTTCCACCAGTGCCTGCTACCCTAAACTCTGCGTTTTATTTCTTCAGCTCTCTGTTTGGGCTCTACAGCCCAGTGCAGTGATTTGGATAAAGCTCCCGGCAGAAAGCTGAGGTTAATGTGCAGGGCATCTTCTGGGTTTCCCTGTATCAATGATTACATTGACCTCAGCTTTCTGCTCGAAAACAGAGGTGCATATATTAGTCCACTTTTTCTTAGTGGATTAATATAAAAATTTTTCTAATATAAAAAAGCTCTTTACAGTGAGAACCCAACACAGATGACTATTACTCTTTCGCAACTTGTTCTCAATAACTATCACTCTGTTTAGAACCTGAATGTTTCCAGTTTGCACACATGGTCTGAAGTCCTCTCCTGTTTGTTTGTTAGTTGTCAGATTGAGGACATCTCACATCGTGGCATTGACTGTGTCTCTTTGCCAGCCTTACTGGGTTAATAACTGCATCCCTTGATAGACACAGGGAATCATGGGCCCAGGATTATATATTTTCTTTCTAAAAGATGTGAATGTTTTCTGTGTAATGGATCGAATCTTCTTTCTCTTAAATTTACCAATTACTTCCTTTACATTTTTGTGTATTATACTTATTTATTTTTCATACCAACTTCACCCACTATTTCTTGCCTGTTGGTATCTTATAACCTAGGTAAGGATTTCTTTGCCTATAGGTATTTTATAACCTAGGTAAGGATTAACTAGCATTTGTAAATAGTACTCAAATTTTAAAAAAATGCAACAACAACAAAAAATAAATCTGGAAGAAGTAATTCCTGATCGGTACTGTTTTTGCCATGTTCTTTTTGCTTGTAATTTCTTTTGCATCTGATGTTGTGATTGCTAATTTCATCATAAACCAAATCCTCAAGCTCTTTTTGGCCAGTGTAATAGGAAGTAAGCTAATAAGGGGCTCAGGGACTAGGGTTCCACGCACAACTCTGCTCCCAACTAGCTATATGATATTTAGCAAATCACTTCCCACATTTGGTCTGTGTCCAAGTCCTTAACGAGCTAGATGCTCTCAAATGTCCCTTTCAACTCTAAATTCTACCTTGGATCTTAAAGCCACCTGAAATGGCCTTCTTTGCCCAAGCTAGACTCTGAAAGACATTATGGTTATTAAAAGTGGCCTTTTAGATAGTCAACAAAAGACAAAAATATGATAAGTATGTAAGCATTTTGAAAATATTTAAAGTGCTTTAGTAATATAATTTTCTAATGTAGCCATTATTATTTGAGGAGGGCAGAATATAGTCTTGTTTATTTTTTCTGTTTTTATGTTATCTTATACATGGTAGATCTGGAAGTCTTTCTTATTTTTATATCTCTGGATAGGGAGAATGAAGGCTGAAATACCCTCATGTGTTAAAAAAAAATATGGCTCTCCTGTTTTCAAAATGTAGCCTTTTCTGGGCATCTCTGACCCATTTAAACTATTTCCTCAGGATGGTGAGTGAGTTGACCGCACTCACCATGGGGCCTATGCCATGACTGAGGCTTATACCATGGAAACCTGGCACTTGGGCATGGGTGCATGTACATCCAGCTTGTGTAGGATGAAGCTCTGTGCTAGGTTCTGTGAATTAAAAAACTGCTGAGATACGGATATTCATACCAAAAGAGCTCAAGTCCCAGTGGACGAGGTTGATAGGATAGTCAATAATTATAAAACCAGGTGATCAGTGTACAAGAGACTAGAGAATCAAAGGCAACAAATCAAATTTAAGAAATCTGAATGGGTTTTTCCTTTTAAGATTGAAGTTTTCTTTTAGCACTCACTTCTTTCCAAACTCTTTCCTGTCTTGGAATCTCTCGTGCTGTACCTTGTGACTAGAATGTTCTTTCTCTGTATCACTTGGTTGTCTCCTTCCCATCACCCAAGTTTAAGCTCAAATATCACTTTTCAAGGCCTTCACTGTTTACCTTACCCAAAAATAGTCTCACCTCTTTAATTTAATTTCTCTAATACTTACTTTTTAGCTTTTTACCATTATCCAAGACTAATTTATTGTGTCATTGTTTATTGTCTGTCTCCCCTGGTGGTAGAGACCTATTTTGATCCCTGTGACTTAGAACACACTTGGTTCATAGTAGCCACTCAAAGAACATTTGTTGATTGAAGGAAAAGCTGAATGAATGAAGTGATTGGAGCCTAAATGTCTCTCCTTCCATTTATTCCACTCCCTAAAAAAAAGTTGGGCTACTAGTACAAAAAATTACCCTCGGTATTCCATGCTTATTAATTCAGAAAATATTCATTGAGTCAAGTTTTGTTCTAGGTAAGAGTTCATCATTTATAATAAAGAATACTCTCCTTCCCTAGAGAAACATTGTTTATTATTTGTTTATTCCTGTAGATGGTCAGCAAGCTTGAGCTACACAAAATAGTAGGTTACAAAATGAATCATTTAAATGTAAGCATACGCAATATCTGCAGCCATGATTACAGCATTGCTAATGGCATAATTTAGTGTGATGGATTACATAACCGACAGACATATCCACTTACATCCCTCCTCGCTCCAGTACTTCACTGCCTCTTGACTTCGGGATCAGTCACATTACTTGTTCAGGCTGATGAAATGTTAGCAAACCTAACACAAGAAGAGATTTTAAGTTCGTTGCATAGCTGGGCTGTCCTCTTGTGTTTCTACCATCACCACAACCAGACCTCCCCAAATAGCTGTTGCTCCCGTACACCCAGACCACATCCGGGATGAATACCTAAGGAGCAGGTCTGAACCTGGTGCATGGCAAGACCAGCTTGAAGCAGAGCATCCCAAGATAGCCAGTCTAGATCAGCCAAACCAATCATATTTGCAGATATGGGGATGTGGGTGAACAGTTACAGTATCACACACACCACCGATTGCAGGGGCGGTTCGTTATAGTTCATGACATGAACTATACGTTCGAGTCATCCATATATGTACCAGAAAGTAAAAATCAGCCAGGTGCCAGCTCCCAAGGCACTGTTAAAATGTGGGATTAAGACATTTAAAGGTACATGTAGACCCCTGGTCTTAATGCTGTCGGATATGTGGAAGTTATTTAGGGAAACATCAAGTGAGCCTGTGAGCTAGAAAGGAACAAGAAGGGTTTTTCTGCAGCATACCTGTGCAAGAAAAGAAGCAGGTTCTGCCCTCACCAGTCGTATTTGCCTTGTACTTTACAGCTAGTTTAGCATGTTATAGAAGAGCTTTGGGTTCGCCTGTGGCTTTTATCTTCTGTGTTAAATCATATGTCTTTAGAAAAAGACGGAGAAAATTCTAACTCATATTTATTGAGCACTTGCTATGACAGGCACAGTTCTGGGAGCTCATCATTCACTTAGGACTCTGCAAAGACATGAGATAGAAATATTATTCTCCTGTAATAGATGAGAATTCTAAGGTTCCGATCCCTTAAGTGATTTGTCCTTGGTCACAGAGCTGGACCATGGCATAGATAAAACCCCACCCAAGCAACATGGACCCAGGATCTACATACTTAACCACAATGCAGTGTTGGAATATTTCTGACATATGATTCATATATTACTCACATATGCTATGAAAACATCTGGCTTCTCATTATTGTTTCTTTCAAAAATTCCAAACAGCTCAGAATTGATTTTAAATACTATAGTTCTGGCAATTTGAGTTTTGCTAAATGCAGGTATTCTGAGTATACCCCCCCCACACTGAATATCTGCGGCCTGCCTGTTTGGGCTTCATCTGTTCAGTGGAATGCCCAAGAGCGGCACGAAGGGGATGGGAAAGGAAATGTTGGTTTAAAAACACTAATAATGGTAAAAATGTGAATATACCAGTGTGCTAATGAAGATGACCAATGACGTATTTTTAAAAAGAAAGAAAAATGGTCTGCAAAACTGTTCCTTTTCTTTAGTGAGTAAGTACAGCTGTTTGTATCCACAAATGCACATACTAAAGGGAGTGCCCATACATAGCTGAGTGTTCTTTGTCCTGGGTACTAAAGTAACAATTGGTGCTTTATTATAAGAGCGATGCAAACAGAGGTTTTTAAAATGGACTGCTGTGCATTTTAGGTTATGCAACTATTGGAAATTTTAGCTTTAGCCAATCTGCTTTTTACTTAGTGATGGCTAAGTCCATGGTAACAAATAAAATATAAAATGAACAAGTACTTGCCCTGAACACCTCACCCAGTGAGAACAAATTTAATATTCATGACAGCCCCTTCAGGTCACTCTCTGCCCCTCTTTGCATACAATCACAGAATTTTAAAGATGGAGGAGGCATTCATGTCATATAGACCAATGTCCACTCAAGTCTGGAATTTTCTCAGATGGAGGAATGTACCATATCTGGGTTATGTTCAATCTGATGCATTTACTTGGCTGTTGCAAAACTAATATTTTCCCAAAACAGACTTTTGACTTCTCCTTTCTTTTTTTGTGTGTGAGTTCATTCTTTACACATTTATGATACCTTGCACAGAGCTAGATCCACGGTAGATTCCCAGTAAACATTCATGAATAAAATATACAGAAAAATCAGGTTGTACCTGAAGTTTGTGATTTCCTCAGAAAAGAATGCCCACAATTATAATTATTGCCATTTACTTAGTGTCTATTAAGAGCTGGGCACTGTACTAGGAGTTTTATGTAGCATGATCTCGTTTTACTTCCCTTTCCTTGACTTTCCCTACTGTGAACGTCACTGCCGTTCACCTGTTGCTCAAGTCATAAATAAATAATCGTTTTTCCTTACCTCCTTCATCCTTCAAATCTAGTTGTTCACCAAGTCCTTCTAAGTCTAATTCCAAATATCTTTTTGATGTCCCAACTTTCCCCGTGTCTACTTCCCTATGTGTCACAAGGTTAGTTCCAGGCACCGTAACCTGTCATCCACACTGATTTGATAGCCTCTGAATAATTTCTCTGGTCGTGTCCTTGCACTTTTTTAATCTGTGCTCCTAGCAAGTCAGAGTGACTTTTTTCCTTTGATATAAATCAGATCCTTTACTTTCTTCTATAAAGCCCTTTTCCATTCACTGGATTCATATGGTGATTAGAAAAAGCCATAATCTTTGGCCCTGCATCCTTTGCTGTCCTCATTTCTTCCTACAGCGCTTTCCATGTTGAGCTTCTTTGATTGTTTTATATATTGATCCCATTCCCACTTTAGATTGTTTAGGAATTAAATGGTATAAGGCATGTAAAGCACTTAGAATTGGGCCTAGCAAATAGCACTTAGTAGGCACATACTGTTTATTCTATGCCTTCCCATTTTAGAATCTGTGATCAGGGCTGTATCTGACTGTTCAACAGTTCATAGAGACAATACCTGAAAGGTGTATTTTTAAAGTATATGTTGAATGGAATCTGTATGTGGAGGGTTCTAGCTTATACAAAAATTATTGTTTGTATTGAGTTGAAATTCATCTGCCATTTAAACATTGGGTCCTATTACAACTTTCGGACATTCGAACTAAGTTATATTCTCTTATACAATTATAGTTATAACTATCTTTATCTATCTTTTCCATCACAACTTAATCAACATTGAATTCATCATTGCCTCCTGTAAAAGTATTGAATTTAAGTAATTTTAGATGCTAAAAATTATATAAATTCTAATCATTTTAAAGTAATGATTGTAATCTAAATCTATAACTAAGCATTTAAAATTTCCTCCAAATTCCCCAAAGTTGGCCAGCCTAAGAAAACTCAATATACAAAAAGCACAAAATGGAAATAGCTAAGTGAAGATGCACTTTTTTATTTATCAAATGATACTTTGCTTTAAAAGGGTTTTACTTTTAAATAGCATGTTACTGCAACATAGCATTTCTACTTGCTTATTTTTTAAAATTTAATTCACTGATAAAATTTTAGGATTGTATCTATAAACTAAATTAAAGTACTCTTGTTTTATTAATTCAGTAAATTCAAGTGCTTAAATGAAACCCTGGAACCTCTGTGAGAATAAGTGGTTTAGATGTTGCCAATGTGTCAGCAAAGGAGTTGCTTTCAGTTAGGTTTTCAGTGTCCTGACTCAAAGGACCTCGTGTTTAGACTGCAGGTAGGAGCAGAAAGATTGGAAAGCTCTGTTTTTAACAGTTTTTGCTGGGAGGGACTTGAAAATAAGCTTTAGGAAACCTAACTCAACTGACATTAATGGCGTCTGCTTGTTACCAAAAAAAAAAAAATCATAAAAATTCCAGAGAGAATGTTCTGCTCTTGAAAAAAAGCCTAAAACCTGACAGTCTCTTGTATAGATTTTTGAGAAATAGTAAAGAAATTCAAAGAAAAACATTGTTAAATGGCACACATAGTATCCCTTTAGGGAGAACTATAATGAAAATCAAATATTTTAGGGATGTGTAAACACTAAATGAGATGATAAGATAAACCATTATTCTTCATGTTTGATTAGTGTAGACAGGTAATCTAACAATTTAACTCTGAAGAAAAAGAATACTGCTTCAGAGGCATTGAGGGAAAGTTTTGCTCATATAATCTAGATTATTGATTTAATTTTGCTATAAAGCTATTGGCTGTTGGTTGAGAAATAGATTTTTTTTTAAATAGAAGAGTTGATAGACTCTTCCTCAGATTTTAGCTGGGGGTTATATGAAACCAGTTCAACGCAACCCCCTGGCTTATTCTACATTTTATTACTTTATTATACAATTTGGTATGAAATTATTTACCAGATTTAAGAGGGTCTTAAGGTACACATACAAAATCATATTACTTAAATTAGCTCAACTCATAAATAAAACTATTTGTGGCTACTTGTATAGGCTTTCACATTCTGACTCTATCCACCTTCTACATGCTCACCAGAGCTACCTCTAAAATAAATTTTATTATATTGATCTTTTTCTTCAAAATAGTCATCCCCTGTACCCAGCACAAAGTGTGAGCTTCCTGGCCTAACATGACACTCCTTGATAATGGTAACCCAGCCTATGCCTACAGTATAGTTTTGACCTCTCAGCTTTACAACCTCTAGAGCCTCATCTCCAGGAATGTGCTCTCCTATGTAGATTGCTTATCCCTACTAGCCCCTCATTCTGACTTGCATGGCCCTCAAGTTGTCTAACTGGACAACTCTTACTCCAAGATCCACCTCAACAGTTACCTCCCCTCACATACTTTCCATGGTAAGCAGAATAATATAAAAACACCAATAATAAAGATGACCTGGGAGGATATTATCTTACTTGCCAAAAGAGACTTTGCAGACTGAGGATAGGGGAGATTACCCTGGACTATATGGGTGGGCTGATTAAGGGTTCCTCATAAGGGAAAGAAGGTGGCAGGGGAGTTAGAAATGGAGGAAGAGTGTTGGGATTGGAGGTCAGAGTGATGAAATTTCTGGCTCTGAAAATAAAAGAGGCCCACAGACCAAGGAACTCAGCCTGAAGAGCCTGGAAAAAAGGGGAATAGATATTTTCCTACTGTCTCCAGAAGGAACACAACCCCCTTAATACTTTGGTTTTATCTCAGTAAGACCCATTTTAGGGTTCTTACATCCAGAACTGTATTATGAATCATATAATATACAAATAGTGTAATTTATATAATTATATAAGTAGATAATGAATTTATGTTGTCTTAAACCACCAACTTTGTGATAACATGTTAGGGCAGAAGTAAAAAACTAATACATATCTTAGTACCTGGAAGTGGGGTTCTAATATATAAACACATAAAAATGTGTAATGAACTTGGAATTGGCAATGGACAGAGGCTGGAAGAATTTTAAGAAGCGTGATAGAAAAAACCTAGATTGCTTTGAACAGAATGTTAGTAGAAATATGGATATTAATGACTCTGCCAGTAAGGACTCAGAAGAATGTGAGGGGAACCTCATAAAGGGAACATGTCGTCTGTCTTAGACTTAGAGGATACTTAAGTCATCATGAGCAGACAGTCCGTGGAAATGAGAATATTAAAGGCACTGCAAGGGAAAACTCAAATAGAAATGTAGAACATGTTATTAGCAAGTGAAGGAGAGAGAATCCTTGTTATATTTTGGCAGGAAAGTTAGCTACATTGTGTTCTGCAGTTATATGGAAACAAAACTTGTAAATTATAAACTTGGTTATATAGCTGAGATATCCAAGCAAAGTGTTAAAGGTGCATCCTAGTTTCTTTTGGCTGCTTATAGTAAAATGTGAGAGGAAGGAGGTAAATTTAGGAAAGAACTGTTGGGCAAAAACGAATGAATTGAGCTCTGGCTGGTGTGGCTCAGTGGATTGAGCACCGACTTGTGAACCAAAGGATCGCTGGTTCGATCCCCCGTCACAGCATATGCCTGGCTTGTGCCCTGACGGATCCCCAGTCAGGAGCCTCTGAGAGGCAATGACATATTGAGGTTTCTCTCCCTCTCTACCTCCCTTTTCCTCTCTCTAAAAATAAATAAATAAAATCTTTAAAAAAATGAATGAATTGAGAACTTCTTAACCTGTCTGGATTGTAAATATGCTAAAATGAGAATTTTCACTGTCAGGAGAGTGTGCTCTGGAAAGAAAGCCAGCACTGTGGCTGGACAGACTTTTGCTAGTGTGTCAGAAGGAGCAGATCAAACTACATGCACTAGGCTCTTTGAAGAGACTAGATATGCTAAACATGGATCCCTCACCTCTCTCTGGAGAAGGGAAAATAGAGTTGAGATTATCTAGGAAACAATTTTGGTGGAATCTTGTGTCTAATGGAACAAATTTCTTTAGACTTACATAAGAGGCCAGCAGGGCTTTAGAACATGTCCTACCAACATGAAACACTGACAGCTTTGACTACAGGAACAAAGAGTATGAAATAAAAAAAAACTGTCAGACTCACAAAACATACAGGTAGGAAACAGGCCGATTAACCATTCAACTGCAAACAAGTGCTGTAAGCCATACAGATGGAAGGACATCACTACGGGCAGAGAGCCTTACACCAAAAGGCAGCACCTGGACCACGAAAGCTGAGTCCCAGGCCTTGAAACCTGTGTTGCTTGCCCAGCTAGATTTTGAAATTGCTTGGGATTAGTGACCCTATTTTTTCTTCCATTTTGTCTCTTTTTCGAAGGGGAATATTTACATCTGGTATCCAGTGCCTCTGGGAGCCTCTAACTTGTTTCCTAATTTCGCAGGTTCACAGATGGAGAGGAGTTTTGCCCCAAGATGGATCAGGTCTTATTCATACCTGATGTAGATCATTTAAATGATGAAACTTGGGAATTTTGAGCTGATGAGATTTTGGACTTAAGTAGGTGCTGTAATGGGTTGATACTTTCTGAGATGTGAGATGGAGTAAATGCATTTTACATATGGATTCATGTGAATATTTAAGTCCCAGAAAGCAGACTGGGATAGCCAGAAAGATGGCCCTCTTAAAGATGTTCACATCTAAATCTCCTGATCAAGTAAATGTATTGTTACACAACAAGGGGAAATTAACGTTTCGGCTAAATTTAAGGTTGCTGATCAACTGAGTTTCAGATAGGCTTTTTGCCTTGAATTTTTTCTTCTCTGACATTAACATGTTACCTGGTTTCTTTTTGTTTACATTTTAAAATACATACCTGATGTACTGTTATACATCTTTTTATTTTCAACTTTTCTGAAAAATTTTATTTTAGGTTGTTCTGTTTGATCTAGCATAGCTTTGATGCTTTCTTTGGGATATAATTCAATATGTAATTTTTATTATAATCCATGAGTTAAGCCAATAATCCTTTTATTCAATTGACATATACATTTAGCCCTATTTCTGCCATAATTTTTTTTTATACTTTTAAAAGCCTTTCACTAAGTGTTTTACTGGCTTTGCTTCTTTAGCATGTACATGAGTATGTGGGCGTGCATGTGTGGTTTTTCTGATAGTTAGGAAAGTTTTCATTATTATTCTAGGTGTTGATTTTATGTTTTACTTTTAAAATATACTTATTTTTCAGTTATAACATTTATACATAAAAGTACACAAAATGTCACAGCTCAGTGAGTTTTCTCAAAGTAGAAACACCCATTAATCATTGCCGAGGTAAGCAAATTGAATATCCCCACACCCACAAAGTCTCCTTATGTCCTCTCCTAGTTACCACCACACTTCATAACTATGATTTTGACTTTTAAAATTATAGATTATGTTTCCCTGTTTGGAACTGTGTATAACTAAATCATATAGAAGTTACTCTCTTGTTTTTGATCAACATTATGTTTATGAGATTCATCTATTTTATTGCACATAGAATAATTTGCTTATTCCCATTGCTCTGTAGTATTCACTTGTACAAATATTAACACCATTTCTCTCTTTTACGTTGATCAGCATTTAGGTAGATCACAGTTGTTGACTATTAGAAACACTGATGCTATAAACACTGTTGCTCACGCCTGATGGTGCCCTTATGTACTCATTTCAGTTGAGCTCAAAACTAGGAGTAAAATTTTTTGCACAGTGTGCACCTATATTTAAGTATGGGATTTTCTGTATATTTTGCTGGTAACTTTTATCAATTAAAGTAAATATGATTTAAAGTTTCATCATGACTTTTCTTTACTTCTGTTTATGCAGAAGTTTAAGTTTCTACTGTCCAAATATTTGAAGATAGATTAGTTACTGTTTAAAAATTTCTTATTTATGGTGCTCAGAGAAAGTGGACTCTACATGAATTTTTTTAAATGTGCTGATAATAGCCTTATTGACTAGTTCAGATTAATTTTTAAATTTTAATTATTTAAAACCTAACTCTATATTCCATAGAAACATGTTCTCTTTTGTTGAACATAAGACCCTGTCTATGCTCATTAGGTCAACCATGTTAATTGTGCTAAAATTTTCTAAATTTCTACCATATTTTACCAGCTTGATCTATTAATGATTGAAAGAAGTATGCTAAACAAAAAAGAGGAATTCACACAGAGAAGGTGGATTTTTATCAGTTTACTGTATATTTTGATGCTATGTTATTTGGTATATAAATTTAGAAATACTACATCTTCTAGGTATACTGACTTTATTCTTGATAATGACTTACCACTGAAAGTAAATTATCTTACATTAATATAGCAACCTCTACTATGTTTTGGTTCATATTTATTTAATTTCTTTTTTACGTTTAATGGTCATATTTTAGATGGTTCTACTATAAATAAGATATACATTTCAGGAGTTTTATTTGTTGTTTTATCTAATTGAGAATGTCTTTTTTTTAACATGGTGAAATTAGCTGGAATTACTGATATATTTCAAATTAATACCATTATCTTACCTTGTGCTTGCTATTCATTCTACCTTTTCAGTTTCTTTCCTCCATCCTAATATCCTAACCCTTCCATTGAATAGTTTGAGTTGATCTCTTAAAGATTATTTTTGTTTGTGCCATTTTCCAAGAGTAGGATCTTTGAACCCTTTTTTTTCCAACCATTTCATATCACTTTGGTTTTGGAAGTTCTGATAACACAGAACCAGGTTTTTAAATCTAGTTTTAGAATAATTGTTTTTTAAAAGCAAAGCTTAATCTGTTGTGGATTTAATATAGTTTAATACTCTGGTATGCCTGTGTGTGTACTATTATGAGCTTATTGAGATAAGGTTTATTTTTTGATGAGTATTCAGAGTTCCCTAGATTTTGAAAGTATATTTAAATATTGGCTTCCAATAGCATTTCATTTTCATCTCAGGGGTTTTCAATAATTGTAGACCAGTTTTTAAAAAATAATTTCTGTCTGTATGGCTCTTGAATTGTATGTACAAATTCAGACATCATCCAGGTGTTTGTGACTTTATTCTATGTGTTTTCAATCTCAATTCCTGGACTTACTTCAAGTCTCTTCAGTCTGGTGGGCAAACTTTCATCTCCACGCTATTGGATTCTGTAGCCCGTCAAGGCTCCTAGCTTTATACTAGGGTGTCAGCTTCAACACCCTGACTTCATGGCTTATGAAACCATCTGTCACATCATAGATGGATATTAGAACCCATTTCCAATTCTCTAGGGCCCCCTTTATGGAGGCCAAGCTTGTGTGGGCTGCTTCATTACTTCATGCATATTATTTAGATTTGATTCCTTTCACCATTTCTAGCTCCTGAAATTACTTTTTGTGTTTTGATTACATTTTATTCTGCATTTCTAGGTAATTGTAGTAAGGGTGATATTTGTATCAACTTAGTTGACCTCAGTTTGAGACATTTAGCAATTTACAAAAAAATTATTTTAATTAAAAAAAGTCAAGAGTAACTTGAACAATTAGGGTGATATAAGTGAGAGAGCAGAATAGTTTGCCATTGGGTTTGGTAAAAGGGTTCATTTATGAAGTTGCTAAACCATTGGCTTCACTTTTGAAAAGCCACAAGTTTTTGTGCTTTTGACCTTTAGTGTGAGTAAGAAAAATAAATCACTTTAATAAAAATAAATACAAAAGAGCCTGACAGCTCAGCTGGTATCTCAGAATACATGAGTTAGATGGCAGCACTGGAAAATTAGTTCCCTGTATGTGTACTGCTAACTTTGTCACCACTGTGGGCGTCACATGCCAGTTTCTTATTCCTTCATTCTCTCCTCTGTCCTCTGTTCTTTTCTTCTTCCCCTTCTTCCACAAATATTTACTGAGGACACAAAGTTATATTATCTGCAGCACTGATGGATTACTCTTGTTGCCTATGGCCTGTCATCTGGAAGTTCCACTCCAACCATCCACTGACCCAAGATGCAAGAAATTGTCCAAACATAATTTCTGAGAATAACTCAAACATCTTCATAATTCATTCATTTTCTACTCTCATTTTATAAACCTCTCACTGAGTATCACTCCTGATACCTATTTCCTTGCTTCTGTGTGTACTTAGATACCTTTCTCCCATGTGGCATTAAATCAAATGGGTATATACCGTCTTCCCTCAAGGATTTTGTGTAGGTCTCACTCCCAGTCCATAGTCTGTAAGCAGAGCCCTCATTTTAACACCTAGGCTGCTTTGGAACCTGAGGTCCCTAAAAGACAAAGGGTAATGGAAACTTTAGTGATGAAGTAGAACCTGTTGGATAAGCTTCACTTTTAACTCCAGTGAAGTCAAAAGCGACAGCTTCAAATGCCATTCAAACCTTGAAGGATTATGTTCCAAATTGGTCAGTTGTGACCCAATCTTTGTAGTATCCTATAGCCAATAGCTTACTATAACACAAGATGATTTGGGAGCCATACCGAGTTCCCTCAGAACATGATTTTAAGATTTTTCTGAGTGGCACGTGGGATATCTCTGCAGCTTGATCAGTGAGGTATTTCTGGGCTCATCATTACACAGAGGATAGGGTATGCTGCATGAAGCACTAGTTAGAGCTGTGACCTGCCCTGCACTCTGATGACCTGACTTCCACAGGCCACTCACTCATCAGTCTAGATAATTACAATGAGATCTTCTCATTAAAATGTACTTTTTTCCTAAAAAAAAACACCAAAAAAACTTAGCACACTTAAAAATTAAAAGTATGTTAGAGAATATCAAATATACAGTAGACAGCTGAAATCCAGAAAGTTCTTTATTCAAGTATTTTTTTTCTATTCTGAAAAATGTAAATAAAGACTCCGAGCCTACATTTCTGTGACAAATGGATAATGTTCAGCCACAGCTGCTTCTTCCTACCTCAGGGCCTTTGTCTGAACGGCCTAAAGTCCTCTTCCTTCTGCCATGCATGCGGTTCCTGTCTTTATACAGCTCAGGTCTCAGATTAAGTGTCATCTTTTCAGAGATGCTTTCCTGACCACCCAGTGCTCTCCCTGACCACTTGATGTAAAATACACTCCTCTTTAACCATACCACACGATTCTTTGACAAACCCTCTACCTAATTTGCATCATCATGTGATAATCTTCTATTATTTGCCACTTTAATATCTCTGTTCCTCCTCCACTCTACATATGAATTTATACACCTGGTAACATTTACTGGAAACCAGAAATTGTGTATTTTACCTTGATGAGTACTGGATATTTTGTATTTCTAAAAACATTCTTGAACTAGTTCTTGGAGGAGGTGAAGTTACTTAAACATAATTTGGTCCTTTTGTATCTTGCTTTTAGCTTTACCGGACAAGACCAGAGTCACATTCAGTCTAGGGCTAATTTTTCCTGACTATTGAGTGAGACCCTCCTCAGGACCTCAGCCAGTTCCTTGGGAAACCTGAGCTTTCCCCTTCTGGCTATCAGACATAGTTACTATTCTCAGCTCTCTTTGTCGTCCGGCACTGTTCCCTCATATTCTTTTGGTTGGTTGTCTCCCCAGCCTTAGGTAATTTCATCCCACACAGGGGCTGTGTAATATTCAGCTGAATGCTTTAGAGTGAAGTACTTTAGACTCTTCACTTATTGCAGCTCTCCTCACTACAGTATTCTGCCTTGTGAGCTCTGGCCAATATTGGTTTCCCCTGGTTCCAGCTCCATCGACTTGACTCAGTGAATTCGCTGCACTGTACCTGAGTCATTTCTTCCCACTCCTCCTCCCCCTGCGGTGCCATGATTTGAAAACATCCAGGCAGCTGGCTCAAAAAATTGAAGGCTCACTTGACAGAGGTCACTGTCCTTCATTGCCTGATGTAAAGTGTCTTGAGAGACATTGTTTAATATATTTTGTCCAGCGTTTTAGTTGCTTTACGCTGAAGAGTAAATTTGGTACTTGTTGCTCTGTCTTGGCTGGAAACCCAACTTATGAATTTAAATGAGAGCAGGGACATTTCCGGTCTTATTCATTAATGAGTTCTCAGGACCTGACAGTGCTTGGTCCTAAGTAGGATATCAGTGAATATGTATTAAATGAAACAATGCAAAAGATTAGAATCGGCTAATATTGGAGGATCTAGATATGGAAAAAAATGCAATAAAAATGTGACATGGTTCAAAAAATGTACTCTAAATGAATACTTAGAATGTAAAATCAAAGTACCATGCAGATATATGGTATTTTTGTATTCATTTTCTTATATTATTAGAATAATTTAATAAGCCCCAGATACAACCCCATCACTTTATCATGAACAACTCAAAGCTAACGCCCTAAAGCATACATAAGTACATATGTCTGATTCTAATGCAAAAGCTTTGAATTATTCAAAAATTCAAATAACTGCAGGATAAACTATAAATCTATTTTAATAATATTTGTTAGCCTATGAGTGCTAGTGTTAGTTTTTTGATCATGTTTCATAGTTTTTTATGGTTCTTATATAATTACCTATACTTGAGGAAAAAAGTGAAATGATCCAAATATATAAACCATGTGACAATATCTTTCAGAAAGAATAAGCATTTATTTTTTAAATAATAGCTCTTAATTTTTATTATAGGTATTTTAGATAAAAAATCATTTAAGTTGCCTTCAGTTCATCTCATGTGTCAGAAGTTCACAACTAATCTCGAATTTCAGAGAAAATGTCACAGCATGTGATAACTAGTGTTATGCAGCTAACTGTTTAACAACTGACTCTCGGACAAAATGAAGCAAACAGGCCAATGAAACCTGATCTGTAGTGTTTGCTCATTGTTATGGACCGAACTGTGTCCTCTCAAAGGATACGTGGGATTCTTCATCCTCGGTACCTCAGAATGTAGCCCTGTTTGGAAATGGAATTGTGGCAAGTGTAGTTAAGATGAATTTGGCCTGGAGTATGGCAGGCCTGTAATCCAACGTGACTTGATGTTCCAACAGTGGAAAAGAGACACAGGTACTCACGCACACAGGCGCATACCAGGTGACAACAGAGGGAAGGATTGGATGGATGCAACTGCAAGCGATGCAGTGCCATGGACTGGTGGTGGCCACCAAAAGCTCAGAGAAGCCAGGGTTTCTCCCTGGAGTCACAGAAACAGTAGGACCCTGCTGGCTGCCTGATTTCAGCCTTTCAGCCTCCAGAGCTTTGAGAGAATAAACATCTGTTGTTTAGAGCCACCCCGATTGTGGTGCTTTGTTATGGAATCTTATAAAGTAAATACTCTCATTACAGCCATTTTCAACCTACCAATGTGAGGCGACAATGCAGAGCTGGGAAAAGATGCTGACAGTGGGCTTTTCCCAGCTGATAGGGGCCACCTCCTGCATACACCGATCATAGTATTCTACATGAATTTTTGAACACAAATTAGTTCACAGAGTTTTCTTTTTACCCATTAATTCATTAATTTGTCCAACAACTTTATAATGAGCACCTACTATGAGACAAGAACTATTATGAATTCTGGGGTTCTATAAGGGGCCTCTCTGCTTGTGTGGAATTTTCATTTTACTAGAAAGATATGGAATGTCAGATAGTGATAAGTTTTTGGGAGAAAAGGGGAGTAGAGAAGAGGAACAGAGGGAAGGGACACAATTTTAAATAGGAAAATCCCTCCTGAGAATACAATATTTTAGCAGACATGAAGGAGGTAAACGAACGAGCCCTGTAAATATCCAAGTGAAGATAATGCCAGAATTTCAGGCATAGAGAAGAGCCAGGGCAAAGATCCTAAGGCCGGGGCCTCCCTGGCTCCTCAGGGAACAGTAGGCTGCCCTGTGTGGCTGGAGCGGAGCAAAGGGTGGGAGGGGCGGGGTGAGAGAGGCGATGGGGATCGGAGGAGGTAGGACCCTAATGCTCACTGAGAGGCTTTGGGTGAGGTGGAAACACACTGGTGGGTTTTAAGCGGAGGAGCACCAGGATCTGATTTATGCTTTAATCAGAGTCTCTCCAGCTCCTTATTACATTCTTTTCTAATGGGTCTCTTGCCTCTCTTCAGTTGGTTCTTAACAATTATCTGGTATAATGCAGACTTTCCCTTGGATGACATAGGGGTCTGAAAAATAAAGGTTCAACAGTGATAAAACAGTCAGGGATTTAAAATGAAGTACAAAGAGTGATAATTTAGATCTGTTAAATTTTGCACTAAGGAATGAAGCCACCACAGTCTTCCAGGAAAATAAAAGTTTCCCCTTGGTAGCCATGGCTTCATTTATCATAAGCATCCAGATGGGGTTTCTGAACTGTTTGTTGCCTTTTTTGAACTGTTGTAAGGGCATCATCTTTACCTTAACAATTTCTAAGTCACAAAGGCTAGAGAGATCTTCTAGAACAGTGCTCCTCAAACTCATTCTTTTCTTTTTCTTTTTCATCTTTTAAAAAAAGATTTTCCAGTCTGGTGTGGGGTTGTGCAATACTTTGGTGAAATACAATAAAGATAAATTATTAAGAAATCAAATATAGTGTAAGGACATGCAAAATACAAACCCAAATTTGTATTATTAGATTCGACATAAAATCTCATTTCAGTTCAGTAAAAATAATAAAAATAAAATAAAGGAGAAAATAATTACAGAAACCATACCCATTGTTCATTGAAAGTGTGCGTCTAGGTGATTGGTAGAGAAAATTCCTATTATATATATGCATTTTAGATGTCCTGTAATTGTAAATAATAAGTTATAAATAAAGTAGGTATCCCCTATGTTAAATGCCTGTATGCACACTTTGAATAAACATCATGCATATGAATATTTTCATATTGTACTATGGTAAATGAGCTTATTAAATTATTGATCTGGGTTGGATTAACAATGACATTTGAATGGGGTTATACATACGTAAACTGCTTCATTATTTTGTTTTTACAACATTTTTCATAGAATAACCAACCTCACAGAAGTCTGTTGATGAAAATGAAAGCAGAAATTTTATGACTATTTCAACAAGCATGGGGTCTTCATTTTAAATTTTGACCCCAAGTAAAGCGAGTGATGCTGAATTTTCAAAAGCCATCTTCAATATTTTAGCAGTAGCCAGTTGCAGTAATTTATCCCATGAGGTTTTTGTTCAATTTAATTTACTTTTTGATGAAATAAATGAATTCTAGCTACATTAATTTCTTACATAAGAATTTTTAAATGAATAATAAATTTAATTGCATTCCATATGCTTTGGACTGAATTGTACCCCCCACGTCTAAGTGCATATGTTGAAGTCCTAACCTCCGATGTAGCTATTTGGAGATAAGGCCTTTAGATAAGGCAGTTATGGTTAAATAAAGTCATATGGTAGGATCCTGATCCACTAGGATTAGTGTCCTTATAAGAAAAAAAGCAAGGGAGAGTTTGTTCTCTCTCTCTCCCCCCACCCCCGTGTGTGCATGCGCGCGCGCGTGTGTGTGTGTATGTGTATACACCAAGAAAAGGCCATATAAGGACATAGTCTGCAATCCAGGAAGAGAGCATTCACCAGAAACAATCAGTTGGAACCCTGATCTTGGACATTCTCCAGAACCATGAGAAAATACATTTCTGTTATCAAAGCCACCAGTTTACAGTATTTTGTAATGTCAGCCCAAGGAGGCGAAAGCAAGCAAATTTCATAAAGTGTTTGCTGACAACATTTTGCAGATGATAATACCAAGATCTTGTTTTATTCATTAACGATTATTTATAATTAAAATTGTGACATAACTATCTATTAAAAACTTGTAGAGTTTCTAACTTTCAATTTTGTCTTTGATACAGCTTCTACTTGAAGGAAAATTGAGTTCTTTCATTTCATGAAACTATAAAGATCATTAAATATACCAAAGATATCAGTCAAAAGGGCAAACCAGTCTTTCCTGTTGATATGTTTCAATGTTGGGACCAAACTGACCTCCTGCCCTGCTCTGTAGCACAAGCACTCTTGACATAACCTCTGCCCTCAGTACCAATAGTAGCTGTTTACGGTCAGGCTCCATATGAATAACTGGCTGTGTGGAGGGAAGTAAAAGGAAAAAGAAGCTCTAATTTGTAGTATTTACTGATTTCTTTGAAGTATATATCCCCTCATGGATAATTTCAACCTACCAATGTGAATTCCCGGAGCCCAGAGTTCTGAAAAAATGCTAACCATCAATTCTGATGAGTCAATGAATGCCTCCAGTGTGTTGTTTCTTACATAATTCAAAATTTGTATGGTATCACTAAGCAATGTTCACTTCAGCTAACTTTTATTTTTAAATCAAGAGATTCTCAATAAAGGAAGCATCACATTGATTTACATTCTTTCACAAGCTACTTAACTTAGGTAACTATTCCGGAATATTTTCATGATGTTGGCAGTTGCAACAGCAGAACATGGCCTTATACAAACTGCCAACCACATTTGTTGACATAATCCTCCATAATTTTATAAAATTTACATTATGTTAATTATGTTTCTCAGCAGTGAAGCTAAAATATTTAAATTAGAACAGAGATTTGCTCCTTCAAATCTTCATCACTTTCAAATTACACATACAGAACTAGAAGTACCACACAGACAATATCTGCACACTTACCAAGTTACGGTGAAAGAATGCTTTGCCAACTTTATTTACTCAATGAGTCGGCTTGACATATTATTAGGCAGCTTTGGAAATCACCGAGCTGTGATAGCATCAGAAAGCAATACCTCACCTGCCTTCTTTATCAGTCACCAAACACTTCTAAGATAATATCTTTGGTGCAGTCATTCATTGGTGTCTTGGCAACTTTATGTGTATTTGAGCCTTATAAACCCAAAATACCACTCATGTAAAACTCATGGAACACTAATATCTATAGGTAGGATATTGAACATATGCTTCTATTGGCTTTTTAATTCAATACTTTTTCTTTCAAAGAATTATTTCTTTAAAGTATTTAAATGTAATCCTTTATTCTTTGTATAAATAATTAATAAATTTTGATAATTTCATGAATTCATCAGCTGAAATGGCTCCACAAATAATACTTTATACTCCTTAACATAGTATGGTCTTACTATCAATTAGAAATAAATACCAAATTCAATATATAAGCTGATACTGTTTTAGGTAAATTTCATTGCCTTCATTGCTATGAAATTACTTTCAATTTTACATTTGCCACATTCGGCAAATTGTTTTTTTCTTTTAAAAAAATAGTCTGATGAAGTTAATGTGGTCATATACAATTTGAGTTAAGTAAATAATAAAAATTTTATTTTTCTAATTTAGAAAGTAATCTTATGTCAAGCTATAAAACAGGCTTGATTAAAATTTAAAGTAATTGTAAAAACAAATTTATAAAAATAACTGTATACTCTCAGATATTTAGATGCTTTTGGATTATATTTGGCAAAGTAACTCAAACTATCAGACATTGTAACACAGTTCTACTGCATTTGACATACACACAGTTTTTAGCTACAGGCAATTTACCATCTGAATTAATAAGTACTTAAACCCTATTTAATGATGTGAGTTTACCAACCACATTCTTAGAATTTACAACAATGTCTACCTGCTATAGATTTTTCTAAATGCTTATTCTAAGTTTCTGTATACCTACCACCTCATCAACTGGTGACAAGTAGTTCAGGAGCCGGCACCAACCACTGGACCACAAAGTAACTCTTTTGTAGAGGAGCCTTTCCCAAATGTATCTATAGCTCAGTTCATTTGTTGGACCATGGGGAGAATGATGATAAAGTACATTTAACATCTAGTAAGACTTATCATGTGCCAGATATTGTGCTAAGTTTTTTACTTGGATAATCTGATTTAATTCTCACACAACCCTGAGAGGTCCACACCATTTCTAGCCACATTTTATAGGTAAAGAAACTGAGGCTTAGAAAGTTTAAGTAAATAATTCTTTTTTTGTCTTTTATTTATTTATATTTTAAGTTATTTTTTGAAAGTTAAACATATTTTTATTGTTTATGCTATTACATTTGTCCCAATTTTCCCCCTTTGCCTCCCTCCACCCAGCCCATATGGTCAATCCCCACACCGTTGTCCATGTCCGTGGGTCATTCATGTATGTTCTTTGTCTAATCCCTTCACCTTCTTTCAACCGGTCGTCACCTCTTCCTCCCCTCCTACAGCTGTCAGCCTGTTCTGTGTTTCTGTGCCTCTAATTCTATTTTGCATGTTAGTTTATTTTGTTCATTAGATTCCAATTATAAGTGAGATCATATGCTATTTGTCTTTCACTGACTAGCTTATTTCACTTAGTGTAATAGTCTCTCACTCCATGCACTCTGTCACAAAAAGTAAGAATTCCTTCGTTTTTACTGCTGCGTGGTATTCCATTGTGTAAATGTAATCTACTCATCTACTGAAAGGCACTTAGGCTATTTCCAAATCGTGGCTGTTGTATTCATAAATAATGCTGCATATATTCTTTTGAATTGGTGTTTTGGTATTCTCTGGATATATTCCCAGAACCAGAATCATTGGGTCTTATTTCATATTGTATTATAGGATTATCTGAATGAAAGACAAAATGGGATGCTACCTTGGTAGTAGAGTCTGAAGGAAGAAAAAGGCCTTGAGGAGTTTCCCCTTCTCCATGGTTTCCCTTTCCCTGGTTTCCGTTATCCAGTCAATGCAGTCTGAAAATATTAAAGGTAAAACTTTAGAAATAAGCAATTCATAAGTTTTGAATAGCATTATGAAATTTGGCACTGCCCCGCTCTGTCCCACTCAGGATATGAATCGCTCCTTTGTTCAGTGTGTCCATGCTGGATATGCTGCCAAATGTCAGTCACTTCATAGCCATTTTGGTTATCAGATCAACTGCTCTGTAATCACAGTTCTTGTGTTCGAGCAACCTTTATTTTATCTTTTTAATTTTTTTATTTTATTAGTAGTAATTGTTGTCACTCTCTTAATGTGCCAAATTTATAAACTAAACTTTCTCATAGGTATATATGTACAGCAAAACAAGCAAACAAACAAACAAAACAAAACGTGGAACTGTGTATATAGGGTTTGATACTGTCCTTGGTTTCTGGCA
This sequence comes from Mormoops blainvillei, assembly GCA_004026545.1. Classification (NCBI taxonomy): domain Eukaryota; kingdom Metazoa; phylum Chordata; class Mammalia; order Chiroptera; family Mormoopidae; genus Mormoops; species Mormoops blainvillei. Next base: position 43,085 of record PVJD01010085.1, read on the forward strand.
TTCACTGTGGGTCTTGGATCATATGCCCTACAGAGAAGGGGAAACTATTGAATTTGTCCACAAGTAATTCCCCTCATTGACCTGCCCACATTCCTATCACACTGGCTTGAAATTGTCATTAATACATGAAAGGAAATAGCCTTCACATTTGCATGGTTGCATGTGACGTTTATTAGTATATACTGTTGCCCCGCATTTCTGCTAGGAGAGAAGCGTCACAAGGTGGCAGATGATGTCAGGCCAGAGGTAGACTGGGGGTAGGGGTGAGGAGCATATCAGAAAATAAGAATAAATGATATCACCTTGATCTCTACTTGGAGGTTCAGCTCCTTGATAATTTCCTTCATTTTTCCTCTTTTGCCTTGACACCTTCCCACTCCCTCCTCCACCTGGGTTACTTTTCTACCAAAACACCATAGGGGTGGAAGTAAAACCCTGAATTCTAATTCTAAAAGTATAGTGCAATCAAAGGTGAAGATAAGCCCTCATCCTCTGTGTGCTTCCCAGTGGACTGAATGACTTCTAAGCGCCTATTCTGGATAATTAAATAAATAGATCTATATTTTCTACCAGTTCCATATTCATGGTAGAATGGCAGCAACTAATTTTAAGATTGAATAACGAATTGTGACCACTCCCGCAATTCCTGGTTCACCAGCCCCTCCACCGCGCCTTCATATTATGATGTAATTAGCCAGTCAATGCGTGCGCACGTGGGTGCAAACACGTCTGTGTGTGTTTCCACAGTTTTTGTCTGAGAATTAATGAATGAAAGAAACTTCACAAGTACATTCTAGGTATTTTTCTTGAGCAATCTTTCTAAAACAAACAAATCTAATTATAGCATATCCCTGCTTAAAAGCTGAGTGGTTTATCACCAGCATAAAAATAAAATCCCAAGCCCTTAACTAGGATATTAGGGTTCTAACTCTCACTCGTGCTCGTCCTAGCATTCAGGACCTAGCACATAAAGTGAATGCCTTGCTGTAGCTTGAAAGCTTTCCCCCTCTTTAACTGGTCCCTTTTTCTTCTCCCTCTTTGCCTGTGTAACTCAACTCATTCTTTAAGCCTCGTCTTAAATGTCACTTCTCCTTGCAGAGAATCTCCTTTGATATGACCCCTTGCCCCTTCTCTGTGCTCCTGTAGTCTGCCTCCCTTCCCTTTTAGTCTCTGCAACTCTCTGTGGCTATTGTGCAGTCAGTGGCCAGGCTTCCTCACCTCAGTAATTGTCTTGGGGACAGGAGGCTTGCCTTGGCTCTTTAGCAGTGTATCCTCAGCAGTAAGCAAAATGCCTAGCTCATGCAAGGCTCTTAGTGAATAAATGTTGAATGAATAAGGCCAGTTTGACTTATTATTGAAAAAGCTGCCATTCTCCCCACAAAATTTCCCACATCTGACATTGCTTAATTTAAATTACATTATGCTACATTTCTTCACTCTTTGTAAATATAATTAGCGTTGTAATTTATAGAATTTTGTGCTTGATTACATGTTTTTAAAAATATTGTTTTCATTATGCTTTTCTTATTTCCCTAGTTATATGATAATCACTAGAATACTTCTAAAGAATTATAGTTTTATTAGCAGGTAAACACAATTACTTGGATTCATAACACAAATCAAAGTACTTTACTTCCTAGATTGTAGTTATTTTAATTTAATGTAGATTTTTTAATGTTTTTGAACAATTTTAAAATAAATGCTGTTGTATTTCTTTTTTAACTGTTGTTTTGCTTATTAAATTATTTTAACTGATGTGATACAAAAGAAACACTCATGCATCTTCTGTCAAGTTATAATTGGTAGAATTAGAAATAATAAATATTTCCTTTGCTAATATAAAAATTTATTAAGTAGAAGAAATATCATTGTTCATGTTTAGATCCTGATATTTCACAGGCACTAGAACAATGACTTTGTGGGAAGGGAAGAACAGCCTTGTGAAGGAGCTCCCCATATAAATGTTGAGGGGGGCGGGAAATGAAGGTTCTCATAATTTCGTGAGGAACACTTAGGACACGCAGCTTTCTGGTCACCGCTCACCCTGTTCATCCACATTATGCAGTTTTATTTCCAGACCCCAGAAAGGAAAAGGAACACATAGTGGGGAACCAGATGGAGCAGCAGAAGCTGCGAGAGGCCATGACTGTGCCTCACAGAGAGCTCAGTGCTGCCTGAGGCTGGTCAGCCCCCGGCACAGCAGGACTTGCTCTGCACACTTGGGGTGAGCAGGTGCCTGCAGGTCTTCTCCGGTCAGACTGCAGTCCACGCCCACCGTCACCATCAGCAACGACAGAAAAAACCTACACCAGATATCAGGCGAGCTGCTGGTTCTCTCTTTTCAAGTGGACTTTGCAGGGAATTCACACACATGCACAAAAAAAGCCCTAGTGAAAAATCGCCGTACAGCTCTACGAAGAGACACTCCTTCCAAATTCTCTGTAAATACGTATGACAAGTGCTCGGCAGACAAAAATAATTGAAATATATAAAATCTAGGAGTTGCTTTATGGATATTTTTCAGTGACTTTTTATTTGCTAGTATTTTCTAACACCTTACCTGTGATAGATTAAAGATCCCGCATAAAACTTTAGCAACTAATGCTTCAAAAGATATTTGCCAAGTAATCTTAGTTGAATATTTCCTCTTTCACATCTGGTTCTCCTTAATTTTGTGAACTCTTGGGTTTAACACCAATTCTAATTTTGGGAAAGGGGTCATCTACATTGAGGGAGAGAGGCTTTGACCTATGGTAAAGGGGATTTAGGGCTCCACTCCACTAAATCGTATGACATCTATAATTATTTGTATTTATAGATGAAGGTGTACACCTATGATGTGCTGCTCTGTGCAGGTAGGAAAAAGGTAGAAAGTCACACTTTCCCTGCTTCTAGCACTCACATATGATACTTGCTTTTGTCGACTGAGATTTTTTTTTAAAAAAAGAAATGTAAACAAACATTTTATAAGGCTCAATTCCCTTTAAAAAATTATGGGTTTCCTATCCTACTACACACACACACCCATCTCACATAATATTAAATCCTGTGGGGAAACACATTTCAAACCTAAACTTTATGTCAAAAAGTAATTCTTTTCCTAAAGTTAAAAGTCACTTCGATTTTAAATATATACTCCTGGGCAGAAATTCTTGAAAGCCTAACTGGTTTTATTTTCACCCTTCCTTTCGGCATGACATGAATTGTGGCTCAGGTCTTCAAATTGCTATGATGTAGTTATGATATGAATGTGAATAAATCTAAATAATTAAACCAGTTCCAGTTTTTGTAAGCAGACTGAACATATAGAAAGATAAATGAGTTCGTCTTTTTTTTTTTCTTTGATCAATGTGCCGGGCCATCCATAGTAAATGATGGTGATTAGAGGACTTGCCAGAAAAATGTTCAAATCATTTATGACCAGGCAGCAGGGCTGAATGACCTCGTTAAAATCGGTTTGCAGCACTTTGAGGACTTCCTGGAGCCCTTAGGCTAAGTTCCCAGGGCGGGATTTGCGCCTGCGCCCCCTTCTCCTGCCGAGGTCCTTTCTATGCTCCAGCTTCACAGCCTCTCTAAATCTCTTGAAGGAGCTCTGCTCTTTCCTGTGTGTTAGATAATCTACCAGAACCCTTCAATACCAATCCCTCCCCACTCTCCTCACCTGACGAATCTTTTGAATCTCAGATCAGGCATTGCTTTCTTAGGAAAGCTACTAATAATCGCCTTTCTCCCACCCACACTCACATACATACTACACAGCAGGCTAAGCTAAGCCCTCAAGCTCTTCTCGCTCTAGTATCTGTCACTTCTCCTTTACCTTGACAGCTTTTAAAATTGTTGTTTAGTGTTCATTTTCTCCACAAGTCTGTAACAGCAGAGGGAAAGGACAGCATGTCTCCCTCTTAGTTGAATTCTGAGCATAGCAGAGCACCTGGTACATAGTGGGTGCTATTCTGAAGGAAGAAAAGATGGAAGGGAGAGAGGGAGGGAGGAAGGAAGGAAGGACTCATTTCCTTTTTCTTAGAGTATTTACTTTAAAAAACATGCCATTATAAATTCTTTCTCTGTCCCTTTGAGATATGAATTTTCTCCCAGCCTTTTGCAAGTTTTATAACAGAGAAATTTCTTTCTCAGGGAACTGGGAACCATCCCCATAAAATGGAATCACCAAAAATGGTAGCAAACCTCCATGCCCAGTGGGAAGGTGGGAGTCTAACTTAGATAAGGGACAATTACCAAACACAGATATTGACCAAGTTCCCCTCAGTCTCCTCTAGCAGGTTCTCACTAGCTCATCCAGGCACTTAAGAGCTCTCCCACCTTTTGTTCTAGAAGATTGAGTTCAACCTTTGCCCTATTGGAATAGACTTGATTAAAGTTTTCTTTGCCTATTTAATTCTGTTCGATGCAATTTTTCTTCGGCACCCTCTTGGGGAAGGGTCACAACCACTCATATGAGGGTTGGCCTGGCTTATATGTATACTTGAATTAAACTGGAACTACATCATTCATGGCAGATATGAATGTTCCAGAAGGTGACCAAATAATAAAGCTTCCAACCTACTGAATAAAATATCAGTGAACTCTCATTTCAGTGAACAGGAGGATTATTTTATTTTGGGGAGTGAAATTGTTTTCTTTTATGGCTGTTATTTTGAAATAGCATTAGAAGAGGGGAAAGCATCTGGTCATTACTAAGCAATGCAAATTTGAACAATGCCTAGAGCAAAATCCGTGGTTGCCATGTTTCTGTGCCAAATCAATGCTCTCCCTCATGCAATGCAGCTTGTAGGACGGTCTTGACTGCAACCTCGAAATCTTGTTGAGCTCTCATTGTGAAGTCCCTGGGCACCTGAGTCTTACAGTCTTCTGGTCTGGGCGGGAACTGACAGGCTTTATGGTCTAGTTGCAAAGAGCACTGGGCTTCAGGGCCAGGCTCCCTGGGCCCATACACCAGCATCACCGAGATCCCGGAACATCTTCTAATTCAGTAAAACGTTGAGTAGCACAGAATTTGATGGCTAGTAAATGCTCAGTAAATGTTAGTTCTTATAATACTACTATGATCATCTTCATCATCACTTTCACTACTGTGAAAGTCAAACGGGGTTATTATTATTTCACAGCTTTTTACTCTCCACCATAAGAAGTCATTCCTGGGTAGCACTGCTGGCTTAACATAGACTTTCACCTTGTTGAATTGCTTCATTCATGCACAACTCTGAGCTCTTTTGGTGAGCTGATTATCTTTCTCTCTCCCCATCCCGACCCCTGAATTTTCTTTTTGTTTTTTTTTGTAGTGATGGATGGGCAGACAGAGATGAAGTCATTGAAGGTTATGAGGTGGAAGCCAATGGAGGAATCACGATAAAGCTGCAGTCTCCAGAGGTCAGGTCATTTGACGATTATTTCCTGAAACTAAGGCTGGACACTAATACGAGGAATCCCTGGTTCCCTGAGTTCTGGCAACATCGGTTCCAGTGCCGCCTTCCAGGACACCTTCTGGAAAATCCCAACTTTAAAAGAATTTGCACAGGTAACTCATGTTCACTCACAAAAATCACCACTTAGAGGTTTGGTCATCTCCTGTAACCCCACTGTAGGTTGTTGAGTGAGAGTAGAAGGTGCTGAGGCTATAGAATTAAAGAATTAAAGTAAATTGCCATTTTAATTTATAAAATAACTAGAATGAGGAAGGAGTGTGTACTGCCCCATGGATTTATATTTCTGTATTGTGGAAAGACTGCTTTGGTCTCTGGTGGAACAAACGATAAGAGGAAGTAACACCAGGAAAGTAAAAGCAAACTGAGAATTCAGGTATTCCAGAGGGAAGGAATTTTATAGCAGGCATGCTTGGTAAGTGCTAGCCACAGACATTAGTAAGCAACTCTGGTTTGATACCTTTTTTCTTCTTTGTGACTCGCTTCAATATACAAGTCAGGAGAAGTTGAGATAATGTCACCCAGGGCTACAGCACCAACATGGGTACATGTGGGCATTGGTGGCAAGAAACTCTGTTCTCATCAGTAAACTGGAATGCCAATGCCCAAGGCATTGGAGGCTTCCCATGCCTCACTTACCGGCACATGGTTCCAGGTCTTTCAGGGGCTTGGTCAGCTCTGCTGAATGTCCTCTTCATCCCCAGCCCCTCTTCTTAACATGGTAGCTTGTATGAGTATTATCATAACTGCATAGAGACATTGCTGTCCCTGGTCCATGCTGCAAAGATAGATCACATTTGTTCTACTGAGGTGTCATTCAAAGCCAGTTGTCCATTCCAGGTTGATAACATAACATGATATACAGGGATTAAGGGCTCTATCCATGACCAAATTTATATTGTAACACAGTTGTGTGACATGTATTTCCTGTAACTAGGCTGAGCAGACATTATTTAGAAAAGTCTAGAACCCATTTATTCATACAACACTCATGTATAACACTATATATAGTGAGAGAGAAAGAGAGAGAGAGAGAGAGAGAAGTATGAGCATATCCTTGTATCCATGACTCTAGGCCTAGAGAAACTTGTCTCCGTGGGCAAATCAAAACACATCATGCATGATATAGAAATAAATAACAACCAAGGACGGTGAGACTTTATAAAACAAGAAAAGAAGATGTCTAATTATATGAACTATTTCTAGTTTTAATAATATTCACACTTTGATTTTAGAAATTATTTAAAATACCACTATATTTAAATGCAGTCATATATGTCTGGCTTGGTAAAGTTCAACAGCCCACTGAGAAATTGCCTGGTGTGAATGTATTTTCAACCAGTCGAGGTTTTGAGAACTTCCTCAGTGTGGGTTCCTGGGAGGCTAAGTGGGGAGAAGAGGTCCGGAACAGCTAATCTGTTACCACATATGAATCTCAACTGGTGCTCCTTTCTCTCAAATAATAGGTCAGCAGAAATTAAAAGCTCTAATGGGCCAATAAACCACCTCATGCTTTCATCTTATTTGCAAAGTAAAGACCTTGAGGGCAGAGGGGCAACGGTTTCTTTAGGTGCATATAGTTAATAGCAGCAATGGAATTAGAACACATAGCTCTTAAATACCACAGTGTTTGACTTAGCATTTAGTAATATGTAATCTTTTATTGTTCTGTAATGGTTCCCTAACTAACTTTGTTTTCTTTCTTAAATTGTGGGGTCTTTAAAGATAGAGAGCACTTGCAACCCTCATAGAGCCCCGTACAACATTGACTCTGGAATCTCAGTTATTTCTTAGAAACCAATAGATAAGTTAATTGATGTTCTTTTGGTGTAGTGAGGCAATGTGTTTTACTTTTTTTAAAAAGAAAAAGTTAAGGACTCTTATTTTTATTTTTTTAAAGATTTTATTTATTTACTTTTAGAGCGAGGGGAAGGGAAGGAGAAAGAGAGGGAGGAATATCAATGTTTGATTGCCTCTCACATGCCCCTGACTGGGGGCCTGGCCTGCAACCCAAGCATGTGCCCTGACTGGGAATCCAACCAGGGACCCTTTGGTTCACTGACCGGCACTCAATCCACTGAGCCACGCCAGCCAGGGCAGGATTTTTATTTTTAAATAAAATATATTTCATTCATTCAACATAATTTATGGAGTAGCTACTATGTGCAAGGCTTCATTCTAAGGGATGGAAATACAGCAGAAAGCAAAAAACGCAAAAAAAAAAAATGTTATCGCTAATCTTACATTTAAAGACTGGGAAACAAATGAAGAATAAACAAAAATAAATTTAAAAATATATTTTCACTTAATTGATCCAAAGAGCATCAGAGAAAGTAAAGGGTGAGGATAGGGAAAATGGGATAGAGGAATTGCAGTTCAAACGAGAATGACCATAAAAAGTCTCACGGAGAAGGTGACATGATTGCAGATGTGGAGGCTATGAGGGGGGGAGCCACGTAAACACTGGGGAAGGGCATGCCAAGCAGAGGGAACAGAAAGTAAGAGGAAGCACCAGTGTACCTGGCTTCGTGGAGCGACAGCAAGGAGCCCGGGCTGGCTGGAGCCAGTGAGCGCGTAGTGAAGTGGGAGGTGAATCAGAGGAACCCAGGGGTGCAGCTTGTGCAGGGCTTAACTGGCTTTTGGGAGGACGTTGTCTTTGTTCTGAGTGAGTTGGCAGCCACTGGGAAGTTCAAGCACAGCAGAGATGTGGTTGTCTTACCTTTTCTGAAAAATAAAAATCACTCTTTCTGCAGGTTTTAAGCTTTGACAGAGGGGCAAAGGCAGAAGGAAGCAGCACAGTGACAAGGCCACGGTAATAGTGCAGGTCAGAACGTGGCCATGAGGTCAGGGTGGCCGCAAGTGCGATGGGGAGAAGTGGCTGAATTATGAGTGAGTATATTTGAATTAGAGTTGCGGAGATCTGCTGACAGAATTTTCAAAATGACTCCGCAACTGCCAAGATGGCGTCACCATTTACTGAGTTGGAGAAGACTCCAGAAAAGCAGGTTGGGGAAGAATCAGAAGCTAAATTTTGGACAAATTTGAGATGCCTATGTGTGATACTGCTATAGACATCACTTTGTCATTATGGTCTGAAATTAGAAAATTTCAGAAAAGTACTTATTAAACATGCTTGAATGTCTTTATGTGAGGATTTCCAAGAAGATACTTGTGATAGTCCTGGATGGTGTGGCTCTGTGGATTGAGTGCCAGCCTGCAAACCAAAAGATCACCGGTTCCATTCCCAGTCAGGGCACATGCCTGGGTTGCAGGCCAGGTTCCCAGTTGGGGGCATGTGAGAGGCGCAACTGATGGCTGTTTCTCTACCTCTATTTCTCTCTCGATTCCCCTCTCTCTAAAAATAAATAAATAAAATTTTAAAAAATAAAGAAAATATCTGTGACCTGAACTTCTCAAACAAAAATGAGAACTCCCTGGCCTTGTACAATAATATTGCCTGTCATTGCACATGTAGATGTCAAGGTTAAAGTCTGAGCTTGGTTAATATTCATGGAAGGAAATAACAATTTTAAAATTTATGAATTTCTCTTATATTATGTTCAACTCTCAAAGCTATGTTTAACAGCTTCTTAATGTAATTACGACCCTTAATAAACATACATTTTATTCTGGAGTCAAGTTCAGCAAATATTCCCATTGTTCTTAATTCTAAGTCAGGCAAGAAGCTTATTTAACTTTTTCTCTTTGAAACTAATTCATAAAATGTATTGATCTTTTTTGTTGCAGAAATCCTAGAATTTTATCTTTAGCAGTGTTTGTCTATGCTATATATGTGTGTATACATTCATGGAAATTTACCTTGTTCTTCAGTGCTAATCTCTGTAGTTCTGTGAAGAACAATATAAACTTTCATAATATTACTCTTATCTAGTTGAGATCTTTGAATATCAAGTAAATTTCACAGTCTTCAAATTAATATGCAGACACATTTATGGAAATTAGTGTAAGGAAGTAGAATTAACCTTTCCATGCTATTGATAGCTACTTTTTCTGTCACTCATTTTTATTTCTTCCAATTGGGTCATTTTGAGTGTTTTGAAAAGTTTGATATAACAGTAAGTCTCCATAGAAGTCTTTTTTCAGCTCAATGTCAGATGTCCCTATTTAAATAAAGAGTTCATATGTATTAGATTGTCAGTTTAAATATTAAGGGCCCCGAACCAAGGCTGAATAATTTGGGAATCACTGGCTAAATAAAAACTGTTTCTTGCAAAGACTGTATCGCTGCTTAAGTAGTTGAGAATATCAAGGGATTGGAGATGTATTGGAAAAGCACTAACTGGAACATCAAAGCCTAACTACTAAAACAGTAATCATGAGGACATTGGAAAGAGAAATTATAAAGCAAATCAAAGTCATTCTCTTCCAGGAAATGACTTAGTTGATGACAGCATTTGTGTTCTGTTTGCAATGACATAGCGCTTTGTCATTCCTGATGAGAATTGCTGGCAGCCCATGGGAGCCAAGAGAGTATTGCATTCAGAAACACAACCACTGGGTCCCACACTGGTTCAGCTAGGCATCTGCCACATGACCTGGCAGACCTCTTAGCCTCAATTTCTGAAACTATAACATGATAATTTCAAACTTCACACAGGTGTTGTGAGAACCAAATGAAATCATAGAAGTAATATATTGTGCCACCTGTCAATTCTTACATAAAGCTTGAGTGTTATTATTACTATAATATCTTACCAGAAAATAAAGGAGATGTGACATAGATCATCTCATTAAAATTTATAGTTTTTGACATTATAAACTTAATATAATTACAGTCCAGAATGTGAAAATTAGAAAGAAACAAGTACACAATCCCTAATCAATCACCCTTACATAGTATCATTATAGATATTTTATTTTTTCTATGTAGGCTTTTATAATTGTTTTCTGATTACCAAAGCAATATATGCTATACTTCACCATATGCAATTTGGAAATATAGGAAGGAATAATAAAGAGGAAGAGCATTTAGAAGTTGCCCTTATGTAACTACTGATAATCACTGTTAAATTTTTTATCTATTTCTTCAAAATACACTATTAAATTTTGATGTACTCTTTTCTTTCTCTATAAAATTTTAAATCAAATAGCTCTATTATCTCATATAGTGCTTTTTAAAATGAATACTGCATTTTCTTTCAAATTTATAAATTTATTTTTGTCATTAAATTTTTGTATTCTCAATGGCTGCATAACATTTTGCAAACAGATAAGCTATAATTTATTTAACCATTGCATTCTTTGTACACATTTAGACTGTTTGGCGTTCTTTACAAATTAAAGAAAGAAAAAGCTTCAGTGATATAATACCAATTCTTCTCTCTACACCTTTTCATTTCAGATAATTTTTTAGATATAGTTTTTAAGTTGAATATCTCAATCAAAAGATATAAACATTCTAAGGCTTTCAAAAATAAGGCGTTCCAAAAGGCAACTCCTACTGGCACTGCATAAAATTCTGCACACTTTTATCATTTTGTTTTGCATACTTATAATCATAGTGTGCACATGATTCTGCATCTTATTTTTACTTAGGATTATACTTTACTTTTTTGATGTTGACACATGGCCTTTATAAACACCATTTTTAGTTCCACAGTATTGTACCCCATGAAAATACTGTAATTACTTAGCCATTTATGTTGTTGGACATTTAGTTTACTTCCAATTTCCTTCTTATAATAAAACATTGACTGTGGTACAGAAAGTTTTCATAGTTGTTTTTGGTACTATTTTTGAATTGCTCCCTTTTGGACCTCTTAAAACATGTACTACCATTATCTTGCAATATGGTAATACTAGTATTTTCTGTGGCTAGCAGTGTATTACCTGTATAGGTTTACCGGGCTATGTCCTCACCAGTGTTTTTCAAAATCCAATGAATCTGCAGCCATAATTTTATTTTCTCCCTCCCCTTATACTTTATACCAGTTGGGAACAGATGGGCGCAATGCTTTTTAAAGTTAATATACCCTTGTATTTTCGTTATTACCCAAGACATAATAAAGAATTTGAATGGCATCTGTAATACTTACCAGCTCAGGACTTGTAAGATAGTGACAGGTAGTCTGTCTGATAGGACAACATTTTAAGGCTTCCAAGCACGAGTACTCTTACTGTGGTAGCTTGGAGATCGCCATTTATGATTCTTAGATTGGTATTTTTTTAAAAATTTGATTCATTATTAGATTTCAAACTTCATGGAATTTCCACTTTGAATTTCCTTGTTATATAAAATTGGATAAGATTGATTTGTTACCATTTGATCCAGATTAAGGTCATCTATAAACTGAGATAGTTTCCAATTTAGTTCAGCCCATTAGGTCCTAGAATAATAGCTTCTCTTTTACAGTGGAAGTTTGACCCAAATGCCAATATTCACTCTTGGGTAGCATTGTTCACCTTCAACCATTGAATTAATGCTTTTAATTAGAGATTTTGGAAGACTTCGTAATTCTCCATCCCTCCCTCTATCTACGTTCTTTGAAATATGACTTCACAGTTCCTTGCATTAAGAGGTACAGTTTTGTTCCCTACATCTTGAATCTTGATTGACCTTATAGCTTTTTTGTTCCAATTCTAGGCTTCAATAGGTTTGACCTACTGCCATTCTTTCTTGGGATCCTCCCTCAGGTGTGTGTACAAGCTTGAGCTGGCCTTCTTTTATATGAGTGGTAACACAGAACCTAAATAGGGTTTCAGTGGAGGTCATCCTGGAGAAGTCAGTCCTCAGCCAGTCCACCAGCTGACTGTGGAAGCACGAGCAAGTCCAGCTGAGACGAGTCATGTCCAACCCAGAACAGCAGAATTTCCCAGTCGACCCCTTAATTTATGAACTAAATAAAGACTTTTTATTTTAAGCCACTAAGCCTTGGGGTGGTTTGTTATGCAACATTATTGTAGGAAAGGTAATCGATAAAGGGTCTCCATAGCCTTGTCATTCATGACCATCACATGGAAGAATATAGTTGGTTTCATTTAACTAAATATTTTAATTGATTTAATTTAGTTTAATTAGATTCTCAACTCAATGCTATAACCTTTCCCCCCTATAAGAAGAATGGTACAACATTGCACCCTGTATCTCATGGAACAAAGCTAAAGATTTTTATAGATCCTGCAATGCAGAGGATTTAAAGCCCCCCATCCAGGCAGAAAAACTGTATACTTAGGAATTCTGGTGTGCACACAGGAAGGGCTGACAAATGGGGTTGGTTTGGGCTGAGCAAAACAATGGGTTCCATGGGTTCTCGTATGATGCCAGAAGAAGTTGCTTTATGGAAAGATGTTTCTAAAGCTTTGAGTGGTGTTTTAGTATATTTGGGTGGCTATAACAGATCACCATAGACTGGGTTAAACAACAAATATTTGTTTGCCAGACTTCTGGAGGGTGGGAGGTGTGAGCTCAGAGTGCCAGCGTGGTTGGATTTTGGTGAGGGTTGTTTTCACTTCCTCACATGGTGGAGAAAGGGAGAAAGGAAGCAAGATCTCTTATAATGGCACTGAGCCCATCACAAGGACTCCACTCCCAAGACCTAAGTACCTCCCAAAAGCCCTGTCTCCAAATACTGTCACATTAAGAGTTAGATTTAAACATGGATTCTGAGGGGACACAAACATTCAGTCAATAGCAACTGTGTTTATATCTCTTCATTGGAAGATAAAAAGGAACTACCCTAGTGTCACATCTGTGCATTATAATTTCTCAGGCAAATCTCATTCATTATCACACATAGATGCAGCCCTGAAAATATCATACTATAAGCACTGTCGTGGTCTACCTATCTCTTATTAGTACTTTTGACCCAATATGGTAGCAACCAGACATCTTTACCTGTTTATATTTAAATGTAAATTAACTAAAATGTAATACAGTTCAACATTGCAGTTCCTTAGTCTCACTAACTACAGTTCATGTGTCAACAGCCACCTGTGGCTAGTGGCTACATCTTGGACAGCACAGATGCAAAAGCTTTCCGTCACTTTTGACGGAAAAATCCATCAAAATCACTTGTTGGTTATCCTGACCCACTATAACAGCAGAAAGATGTTATGACACAAGGCTTCCACTCTGCTTTGTGATTTCCATAGAAAG
>PVJD01010086.1:0-56645 GCA_004026545.1 Mormoops blainvillei
GTAGAGAGCTGGGATAGACCCAGAAACTCTATTTTCCAAGTGTATACTATATGGCAGATAAGAAATGTCTTTTTCTTCCAAGCTCAGGCCCTTCTCACTGTTGAGGAATGTTCTCCTTACTCCTATCTCCTTCAGATTGCTGTGTAGTGGCTACTTCCCTTCCTGGACGCCAAATCATGGCAACGCTAGGAACTCTGCTCTGAGCTCTGGAGTCCCTGGTGACCATGATTAGTGAGGCCCACAGGTCTCCCACATCACACAGCTTTTCCTCCCCGTCTTTCCTCTATTCAATATCCATCCTGCAGTGACCTAGATTCATTATACTGCCCTTTTGCCTCAGCTTCCTTCATTAGGACTGTAGAGTTGCCCCTTAGTTAGCTGAGGTTCGTTTACCTTGTCTTCCTCTTTGCCAGCTGTATGCCTTTCTGTTGACCCTTTTACAACCCCCACTGGCTAGGACTCTGCTGGGAATAAGTCAGTTGTTTAAGAGTAATGACTCCTTCATGACTTTAGTCACCATCTAGACACAGTCATTCCCCTGGCTTACTTCACTCCCTGCAGATACTAAAAATTGCCTGAACCAAATCCTAGCTTTCCTTATCTGCTGAGCCCACCTGATTACCTTTTCCAGAGCCAGCCTAGCTGGCCAAGTTAGTCCCCCTGTCTCCCTTTTTCCACTAGCTGACACTGCTAAAATGTTGTTGATGGTAAGAGTAAGTTAAGAGCTTTGTCTACCTCAGACTCCAACAAGGTGTCCTACAATTCAACTCAATTCTGACACTGTTTACCAGAGATAGCATCGTATCCCACAGGCTAAGGGCTCAGTCCTACAAACATGCCCTCCTCTGCCCCCCACAGAGACACACACAACTTCAGATGCCATCTCAGGTACAGGTTGTCACCTATGATTCAGGTCAATTGGCTATAGATTGGAGGTTTCAACAGCCATCCTCCTTGGGTTTCATTAATTTGCTAGAGCAGCTCACAGAACTCAGAGAAACATTTTACTTACCAGATTATGTAACTCAGGAACAGCAGATGGAAGAGTTACAAAGGGCAAGGTATAAGTAAAGGCTGTGAAGCTTTTGTACCCTCTCTGAGGATGCCACACTCTTCCAGCCTCTGCCTGTTCACCAATCTGGAAGCTCTCCAGACCCTATCCCTTTGATGGAGGCTTCAATAATTAAGCATAATTGATTAAATCATCAGCCATTGGTGACTGAACTCAATCTCTAGCACCTTTTCCCTCCCTTTAAGGTCAAGGGGTTGGGACCAAAATTCCAACCCTCTAACCACATGGTTGGTTCTCCTGGCAACCAGCCCCCACATTAACGTAACAAAAGACACCTTTATCAATCTCATCTCTTAGGAAATTTCAAGGGTTTTTGAACTCTGTGCCAGGACCAGGGACAAAGGACAAATATATACTTCTTATTATGAATCACAATATCACACCAGGTAAAAACTCTTACAGCCTTGGGGTTCTCAAAATTCACTTTGCCGCTACATCATTCTGATTCAAAGTATGTTTGTTGTGTGGAGCATACTCTGGGGCTGCAGAACCTCAGGTATGCCATCATCCAATAGGCCTTGAACATCATCCTTTGAAAACCGCCCCTCCAATTTATGCTTCCGCTAATTCAGCTGGCTTCACTGTCAGTAGACATGGCTTGTTGGCAATGATCTGACTTGTCACTGGAGTACAGTCTTCCATCCGCTGAGGCCTTGTGCATGTTTCCCTGGGATCTAGGAAGTCCCACATCTTAGGGTTCTGACCCAAGCCTTTTTTTTTTTTTAACAGAAGCTGAGAGAGTTGAATGAACTTGTCCCATGTCACAAAGCTAATTAATGGCAGGTTAAGGACTGAGGTTTCACAGCTCCCAGGCCACACTGAGTAGGCTAGAAAGAAGAAAGGCCACATTTTGCTGAGGGCTTTTGATGGCAAGCTAGGTTGCTTGAAGCTGTGACTTTTGCCTCTGTGCTTTAATCTCTGACATGGAGCCACAAAGAGATCTAATTAAATGAATGACAAGTGTTGCTTATAAAGAGCATATTGTTTAAGAGGAATTGCTGCTACCACCCATCTTTGGCAAGGACCATTTTTTGTGAGTCCATTACCAGTCTAAGAAGCTATTTATAGATGTAGTCTCATATCATAATCTAATTTATACCACAAGGCAAGAACAAGTTCATGTTAAGAATAGTAACTTTAACTGAGCATTTACTATACACCAAAGCCTGCTCTAAGTAAGCACTTCATATATATTAACTTAATCCACACAACAATCCTATGAAGTAGGTGCTTTATCATACTCATTTTATAGATAAGGAAACTGAACCATAGAGAAGTCAAGTACTTTGTCCAAGATACCACAGCTTAGAAGTGGCAGAACCAGGATCTGGATGAGGCTGTCTGCTTCTAGCATCCGTTCTCCTAACCCCCTGCACCAGCCTGGCTTTCATGGGAAATGGAGAACGAACATTTTTGAGAACACTTAGAAAGACACAAGGATCTGAAATGTTTTGTCTAGTAAGAAGAGCAAGGATTGATCAGCAGAAATACCCATATTCCTGGATTCAAGGGTTACCTACCACCTCCCTCCCCACCTCCAGCTTGCAATTAGCTTTACAGAGCTTTTTACTTTGTTCTAGGAGGCTGTTATCCCACCCCACACGGTTCCAGGCCTACTCTCAGAGAGCTCAATAGTCACTTTCAGTCCCTGACCTTAAACTTCAAAGCAGATAAAGGTGCACAGGAATGTACAAAAGAACCAAATAAAACTACCAGTAAAGTAAAAGTTTGGCCACTTCCAAATCTTGTTGTGTAACTCTTTGCTTGGGAAGAAATGCTCAAAAGTCAACAAAAGGAGAAAAGCAGGATGTTAAAAAGCACTTTTATTATGTTTTTACATGTACACTGCCAAAATAAGACTATTTCTGCCAAAAACAACATGCCTCATCCATATAACCTACATGATTTTTGGGTTTGCTGGAAATTTTGTGGGATTTTTGGGGGTGAAACTAATTCCCACCAAGTTTACTTACAAAAAGAATGTCCCAGAAATGAACACATACAGAAAGAGAGAGCCTCTTGGGTGGAAACATTGGCCCTGCAGCCCCTACACGGGTGATGAGCCCTATAAAACTTTGGCCCAGAGACTGGCATCTACCCTGGGTCTCTTCAGTGTACCCGCAGAGTAGTGGGTCTCCTTCTGAAGGTCTCTGCGCTATGGGCTGGATGTGCAAAACAACACAAGATTGTGAAGATGTGGAAGGACTTGCTCCCTTCTGTACTCCAAGATGTCTTTGGGAGGAGGAGATGGACAATTCAAGGGGAAAAGGGAAAATTATTTTCCACCATCCAGTAGTAAGGTTTTTCAAGTACTTAAACAGCACTCTTCCAAATATTAAGAGCATTACAAAGGGACTGCATTATTATTACCAAGTGGTGGGATTTTTTGATGTTTTGAAACATTGATTTTATTTTTCATCTCCCAGATTTCCTTTTTTCCCTTTGCCACATCTCCCCCTCTGAATAGATAAGCCATTATTTGCCCGTACCTAAGGGATGGCACTTGAGTGCAGAAAGCACAGAATCTGGACGTACCGAAAGCCTTGCCAGTGGTTCTCAAATTCAGCCCTCACATCAGCAGCATCAGCAGCATCTGCACCCCAGACCTCCTGCATCCATAGTTCTAGGGATGAGGCCCAGTGGTGTGTCTTAGCAAGCCTTCCAGGTGATTCATGTGCAGGCAACATTTGAAAACCATTGGTTTAGTGGACTGGAGAAGACAGATAGACAACAGATTTCAGAGAAAGCATCAGGAGTAAAAGCAAAGCTTACCAAGATTGAGAAAGTATCCCCCCAGCTGAGGGATGATGGAAATAGAATGGAAGTGACAAGAGGGAGGTGGTGGGACCAGGAGGAGAAAATGGGGTTTGAGTGCCAACCTGCATCTAAGTAATCCCTATATTTTGCTTGTGCCAGAGGGCTATGCTAGTTTCTTTCTAGCAGGTGTCTCATGAGGTCTCGACAGCAACCAGGCTCCCTCTACTGCCTGACAGGCAAGAGAAATCGTTGGACCTCTCTCCTCTTTATTCCGTATGGACAGTTCCTCCTTGCAACACCCTGAAATGCTCATCAGCCTTTGAGAAGGAAGGTGGGACCCTGGGAGATGGCATGGCAGGTAGGGAAGGGGGAGTTAGCCTTGTATTTGATCTTGGGCGGGGCTAAACAGGCCCAGAACAAGATTACCCCAAGACAGGAAAAGGGTAACACCTTACTTATAAACTTGTGTTGGAAATCGATTTGCACTGAGTATGAAGGGGGATCTCCCCCCAAAACCCGAAATTATCTTCTGGAGGGCAGGCCCCTTCTAGTACAGACTTTCTCTGCGATGTGAATATTCTAGGAATCCATCCGTATCAGTGTACCAGCTGGCATTGTCATGAGAGGCTACATTGGACTTCAGTGAATTTTTTTTAAAGATTCTTTCAGTGAGTTCACCCATTTCATGATGGGCATTTTACAACTGCGCCTGCCCACACCGCACTGAGTGTTCAGCAGTTTTTGACCAAAAACGACATAACCCATGTTCCTCACCCTCCCTATTCACCCAATCTTGCCCTGAGCAACTATTTTCCCCCCCGGATGAAAAAAGTCCTCAAAGGGAAACGTTTTGCTGACACAGAAGAAGTGAAACAAAAAGGGCAGAAGCACTAAAAGGCATCAAAATTGACGAGTTCAAAAAGTATTTGGAGCAGTGGAAAAACCGCCTCGACAGGTGTATTGCATCAAACGGAGAGTACTTTGAAGGTGACTGAAGTTTAAACATGTAAGAATAAATGCATAATTTTTTATAAATACCAGGTTCTTTTGGGTGCCCCTCATATCCATTCCTACCTGTTCCTGGGTGCCATTCTGTGTTTCAGAGGCAGGAAAGCTTAAAGACTGCATCTCCCAGACTCCCTTGTAGTTGTGGATGTGCAGCTCACTAACTGTGTGAGTTTCAGAAGGTGGAATTAGGTGGAGGCCATTGACCATCTTTTGTTGGTTGCTTGGTCAAACTTCATGTCGATGGAAGCAGTGGTTCCTGAGCCCCACTTCCATATTTATTGAGTACAGCAACCGCAGTGTGTTCTTGACCCCCATAAACTCTACACCTTCCTAATTTGGGCAGAAGTAGTAGCTCTCGGGGATTGGGGGACAGGGGTCAGTTCTATGTTTTTCAGGTAGTCATTCCAGAGGGTCCCAGTCTAGATGCCTGTACCTTCAGTACTTCCAACTATTTCATAAGCACTGACTCCAGTGTATTAATTTCTTTTGGGCTTAAAACCTGGTCTGGTTCATATTTCTTACACTAAGGATATAGCGTTAAAAAAAAAGTCTGCCTTTAAATTTAACTGAGAGTCAGGATAGTTGTACAGAAATGCTTATGATTCCAGAAACCCATGCCACGTGCCAAAGGTGCAGAGAGGACAGTGCACGTTGCAGAGCCTCAGAGGTGAGAGAACTCACTACCCAGCTTTGGTCAGGCTCTGGGGCAAGACGGGACTTGAGGAAAATGTCTCCGAAGACAGAGCAATATGGCTGATTTTCCCCTTCAGTTGATCATGGCCTTCGCCTTGCCCCCTGCTTCCTCATTTCCTTCTTCATACCTTCTCTTGTCTAACTCTTCACACAGGGAGCTCCTGTCCCTTTCTCCTAAATATCAAGCCCCTTTCCTCCTTTTATCTTTTTGCCAATGTGGCTGTTCTTTCAAAGAATGCATATGTCTGTATGTTTCAAAGAATTTTATACTTTGCAGTAAGTATGACCATGTGGTTGTTACATACCCATTTATTTCACAATGTGAGCCTCTGATGACTGCCAGGCATTATCCCATGTGTATGAGGACTCTCGAGAGTTGCTATTTGTTATTTGTTAGGAGAACTTCAAGGGCCAGCTTCCATGCTGCTCAAGATGCTGAATGTGGAGCTGTCTGTTCCTGCCCTGCCTAATGAGTATTTGATTAGCTTTGTCCACAAAGAAAAGAAATTTGAAATAACCCTCCCCAAATGTGGAGAGCCCACCTGGGCCTGACCTTCCCTATATGAAGCACTTTTTACATGAAAACTCCGACTTGGCAGGCATGACTTGCTTAAGTAATTTAGTGACCCTACGTTTCTCCAAGTTTCACCAAGCCTGGACACCTCCGAATCCCTCTTTCTAAGCTGAAGGCCTCATTTTCTCACAGGGCTCTCCACCAGCTGTGTTTACTAAGTTGCCGCCCCGAGGCCTCAGCTCCTGGCCCTGGTTTGCTATCTTCTAGTCTCCTTTTGGTGAGACTGGAGCTGTACTTCCTTCTGTCTGTTCCAAGTGTCATTCTTGAAGAGGCAGAAGAGGAAGTGTGGGCCTTTGTTAATCAGGATACTCCAGGGAACCAAAACTAATAAAATGTGTATATGTAGTGAAAGAGGTTTATTTTAAGGAATTGGCTCATGCCATTTTGGAGGCTTGGCAGGTCCAAAATCTGATGGGGGAGGCTGGTAGCCTGAAGACTTAGTAGGTAACAGTTGCAGTCTGAGTCCACAGGTTCTGCTAGCAAGCCAAGAGGAGCTGGTGTTGCAGATGAAGGCCAAAGGTCATCTGTTGGCAGAATTCCCTCTTGCTTTGGGTCAGTCTTTTGTTTTACTCAGGCCTTCAAGTGATTGGGTAGGTTTACCCACATTATGGAGGACAATCTGCTTTATTCAAAGTCCACTGATTTAACGTAAATCTTATCCATAAACACCCTTACATGAACATCCAGAATAATATTTGACCACATATCTGGGTGCTGTGGTCCAGCCAAGTTGACACATAGAATTAACCGTCACAGAGCCTTGTTACTAAGGGACACGGGAGAACTGTCTCATATTCTTGTGCTTGTGGTGCACCCTGCCTCCGATGCAGTCAGTTCATCACAGATCTCCCTAACTCGCCTGTCCTCCTCCCCACCCCCTGCCTGATATGGTCTCCCTTGGAGGTTACAGATGGCAGAGGGTGAGGTGGAAGAGGGATGCTGGGCTGAAAGTTAATTAGGGGGATGTTGGGCCCAAAATCCGTTCTTCTCATGAATTCTTAGACTCTATGTCCAGGCCAACCCAGAGAACTCTTTTTTCCTTCAGGGTTTCTTCTCCCCACAGTTCACGTGAAGACATTTTCCTAGCCTTTACCAACATCTGGGCCCTGGAGCCCAAGTTTATCCAACCACTGTCTCCCCAAGTACATGTCCAAAACTTCCTGAATCCATGTGTGGTTGAGTTGAGCCATGGCGACATTAGTCGTGTTTACTGTTGACTGAAAACAAGGGCAAGCTGTAACCAAGGGCTTGCTGTTGCTCACTAACTATGACAAGACTATTAAAAGGCCCCCAAAAGAGACTGTGTGTGCAGTAAGGGTAGGCAGGATAAGAGACCAGACTCTTTCTCTTCAGTGATAGAAGGTGGTTTGTTTCCTTCACTGGAACAAATTCATGTACATACCCTCCTTGGTGTTGGCTGTGCATTTTCTGACTTTTTGAAAAATAATAGCTTCATTGAAATGTAATTCACATTCCATACAATTCATCCATTTAAAATGTACAACTCAGTGGTTTTTAGTATATTCGCAGAGTGAGGTAACCATCACCACAAACAATGTTAGAACATTTCATCACCCCTGAAAGAAGCCCCATACTCATAAATAGCCACTCCAATTCCCACTCCCCTCCCCAAACTCCATAGCCCCTACGGAACCACTAATCTACTTTCTGTCTCTCTGGATTTACCGGTAACTATTCTGCACATTTCATATAAATGTAATCATATAATATGGTTCTGACTGATTTTTATTAAGGTGAAATAAGTTTAAATCTTGTCAGGGCAACCAGATAACCAGACCAAGCATACCAAGCATTCACTTCCCAAAGATACTGGCCACATTACTCGTCTTAGTGAAATAGGCAAAAAACATCTAAGCATTAAGAAAGTCAGAAATCCTGGATTTCTAGCAGGACTCAGCAAATAGAACTCCTGGATTCCGCAAAAATTTGACTTATAATCAAAAGAGGTCCCAAGAGGCATTTAGGGACAAGGCACACGTGATCACATGAAGAACTCATTGAACAGTTCTGTCTGGTAGGCTAGGTGGCAAATTTTCTGGAGTCCAGCTGCACCCTTTGAGATGTATTTCTTGGGAAATTAATTTGCTTACCATTTGTAATTCTCTTCCCAAGAGGAATTCAGTAAGTATGAAGCAGTTGTTTTACTTTATTTCTATGTCTTGATTGAATAAGAGAAGCATGCAGAGGGTGTAAAATCGAATGTGTGCTTTGGGGGAGTCACAGACTCAGAGTCCGACCCCAGGACGTAGGATACAGAACTTGCTGTCCTATGACGTTATACATTTGGCAGATTATAAGAAAAAAGGTGCTAAGAATTAAAGTCAGTGTTTTGAAATGGTGAGACAAGCTAGCTATTTAAAACAAAGAAAAACCTAATTAGCCAGCTCTCATATAGCCTCTCTGGGCCCTGGGGTACGGTTTTGCTTTCTTAGAGTCTGTGAATTACAAAATATTACTTTAAAAGGCACGCACATAAGAGTAAGGATCCTTTGGCCAGAACATGAGGTGAACCATGAACCTGCATTTGTGACAAAGCTTCCTGTAGATTTTACAATGTAGAGGTTATAGAAGGCTGGCCCCCTGGAAAGAGGCACTGCCCAGATAAGCAAACTTGAGCTTGGAGGGAAAAAGTGACTGAGCTTACATAACAGCAATGACTGAAGTGAGAGAGAAGGGAGGGGGGTAGAGAATGTCCCTGACAGCAGCTTGTGCCAAGCACTGCTTGGCAGCCAAATCCTCTCTCAGTCAAGTGCTCCAGTGATGCCTAAGCTTTGAGCAGAAGGTTTAGTGACAGAGACCATGGCTACTCCCTTTTCTTTCCTGCAAATTTATACAAAGCTCAGATTATTTCATAGGCTCCTGAGAAAATGCCAGATTGCCTTCTCTGATAGCCCATACTTGGCCAAAGAGGAATAAAGATGACAAATCACTCTGTTTAGTCAGTTAAGCTGGCAGACTAACATAGTTTTGAATAAAGGAAGAACTTGGAGCATGGTCATTACTGTACATACAAAAACTTGAAACATGCTCAAAACTTACACTGTTTTATAACCTTGTGATTTATCTCCCCATCTGCATTTTAAACTTGAAGGTAGAGAATGTATATTTTCCTTTTATACTGTCACTCACTGTGCCTGGTACACAGGGGACAGGGCACTCAGTCATTTTCGGCTGGTGGTTTGAAGCAGGGAAGCCACACATAACTCAGGCAACAGTGAGATAGAGGGAAAAGGCAAAATGTCAACAAGCTTAAAAAGCAGCTTGCCCGTAATCAATAGTTAATGTAGCACCTCAAAACCCATTCCAAGACCCAGAAGTATTTAAAAAATTAATCACATGAAATGTGTTGCACATTTTAGTGAATTAAAGAAAAGCCACAATTTTATAAGGAATTTATATTCTAATAAACTGTGTACATAATTCCTTGAAACAGTCTAGAAAATTTTATTTTTACTGGATGTGTGCAAAGGTGTTAAATGAAGTTATAAGACCAGGAAAGAAAATACAAAAGTCTTGTGTTGAAGAAGAGTTTTCTCATTCTGGGAAGAAAAAAAATATTAACTTCATGCTGTTTTCTAAAGTGCTTCAGCCAAAGAAAATAAGGCATGCCTAAGTTGTATTCATTCAGATGACTACTAAATAGTGAATATGCTCAGATGTGGGAGATTACTGTAAGTGGAAGAATTAGTATCTGCTCAAGGAAAGAAAGTTCGGTGCTATGACCCAGAGTAAAGAGGTTTTTTGGTGCTCAGTCTTTGAACTACAAAAACAAAAGAAATGCAAAATAAATTCAAAATCGAAAGTAGAAATTGCAGGATGAAAATACTGACCTTATGAAATTTAATGTTTAAGTCGACCCTCTCCCACAGTGTGGCCACCCCTAATGTACTGGACATTTCTCAGTCAGTGTTTCTCCCCTGGAATGCTCGAGAGAATGACCAAAAAGCTATTTAAAAAGTCAGAAACCCGGCCCAGCTCAAACCTACTGAATCTGGGGCAAGGTTTCTGATACTGAGTTATTTTTAAAAGTTCAACCATTGATTCTGATGCAGTTGGGTCTGTGGTCCATACCTAGAAGATTCACTGAAGTAGACCATTGCTGTGGATTGATTGTGAGCCCCCCAAAATCCATAGGTTAAAGCCCTAACCCTCAATGTGAAGATATTTGGAGATAGATACTTTAGAAGATAATTAGGGTTAGGTGAGGTCCTGAGGATTGGGCCCTCACGTGGGGACTGGAGAAGAGATGCCAACGTACTCTCTCTCTCCATGTGAAGACACAGCCAGAAGGCTGCTCTCTAGGAGCAGGGAAGAGGGCTGCCATTAGGAACTGAATCAACTGACACCTTGATCTTGGACTTTCCAGCTTCCAGAATTGAGAAACAAATATCTGTTTAAGCCTCCCAGTATGTGGTGTTTTTTATGGCAGCCCAAGCTGACAAAGACATAAAGTAGATACATGAAGTCGACTCCCATCTGTAATGTTGAGAAAGTTGCAGCCATCATTGTACATAGAGCTTTTCAAATAGTTTGAGGTCATATTCTGTGCATAAGTTCAAACCTATATTATGCGAGGCTCAGGAAGGCTGAGGTTTAGCTACTGAGTAAAGCACCTAAGTCATTGTTGGGTGGGAATGGATTCTGCAAAGATAAACTCTTCACTGAAACTTTGCTCTAGACAGACAGCCCATTCCTTTTGTGTGATACTTGACATTTTTTTCTTCTTACACTTCATTTTTGTACATGCTTTCTTTACCACTTGTCAATGAGCTTCAAGGAGGCAGTACCATGACTGATCCATTTTTGTAGCCTTATGATTACTTTGTAAAAAAAGTCTATATGGTAACTCACTTCATCTATATCCTTCAGCATTTATATCTTTAACATATAACCACAACAACATTATCAAACTTAAAAAGATTAACCATAATTTTAATACCATCAAATACACAGTTGGGATCACAATTTTTCCAATTCTACCATAAATAATATTTTTGTTTTGATGTCTAAATCAGGGTCCAAACAAAGTTCACATGTCGAGTTTGCATGGTTGATCTGTCTTATAAATCTTTTAACCTACAAATTCCACTTCCCCTCTTTTTTTCTTCTTGCAACCTTTTGTTTTTGTTGTTGAAAAAGCCATTTGTCCTACAGAGATTTCTACATTCTGAATTTTTCTGATTGTATTTTTGTGGCATTATGTTCCCCTAACACGTTCTTTAATCCTGCAAACTGGTAGGTAGAATTATATCTAGAGTTTTTATAAGATTTAGCGCCCCCCCCACCTTTTTTGGAAGGAAGGGACAAAATGCTTCTCTGTCTGGTTACGATCGTTACATAACAAATTATCACCTAACTCAGCAGCTTAAGCAACTTTTTAATTTTGCTCATGATTTTATAGGTCAGGAATTTGGGAAGGGAAGCAAGTCTAGCTTATCTCTGCTTCATTGTGTTTGGCTGCGGATAAAAATTCTTACATGCACGCACACACACACGAACACAAACATAATACCAATATTACTACTGCAACACAGAATATAGTTTAAACTTTCTTTACACTTTATTATGGGCTACTGTGTCCTCTCAAGTTAATATGTTGAAGTAACTCAGAATGTGACAGTATTTAGAGACAGTCTTCAAAGAGGTAATTAAGGTTAATTGAGGTCCTTTGGGTGGGCCCTAATCCTTTATGACTGGTGTCCTTATCAGAAGAGGCAATTAGGACACTGACATGCACAGAGAGAAGACAATGTGAAGACCCAAGGAGAGAGGTCTTGACCCAACCCTGCAGTCTCCTTCATCCTAGGCTTCTAGCCTCCAGAACTGCAAGGCAATGAATTTCTATTGTGTAAGGCATCCAGTCTGTGGTACTTTGTTATAGCATCCCTAGCAAACTAATACGTATTTCCCTTTTCTTTTTAGAATATATCACGGTGGGAATATAGTCAGTGTTCTAGATTTTTAAATTATTGGAAATAATTCCTCTCTGTATAGTTGTCACTAATTCGATACACAGTTAGATTCATTTGTTTTATTTGCTTTCAATTTTAGGAGTTTCTTTTTTAACATATTTTCATTAAATTTTTTATAATCATTTAAAACACATGCATACTTCCAAACTCAAATTTATAAAATGATGTACACATTAAGATAAGTCAAGTCTAGCTTCCATTTCTCTGCCCTTCACTTTGTCCTCCCATTTTCTTATAGATAGCCATGTTTACTAATGTTTGGTTTATCTTTCCATTTTTAAAAAGGGAAAATATGTATAAAAAGTTGTATTTCCTCTTCTTAGATAATAATAGCATACCATACACACTGTTCTGCATTTTGTTTTTTTCCCTTATAGTACTCCATTGCATATATGCTCCCTATAGGTGAACATTTGTGTTGTTTCCAGTCTTTTTAAAGTGTGCTCGTAGCTTGTTTGTGTGCCTGAGACTTTAGGATGAAATATGATTAAATCTACCAGGGTCCTACATCCATCCCTGTCTCAAAGTGGGCTATTTCTATAGTTTATCCTAACTGCTAAGATATTACAATACATCTTTCACTCCTTCTTATCCCACTTTGCATAGGAAATCTGTAGCATGAATGCCTCAAGTTCCTATATTCAAAATGACACTCATTGGGCTTTTCAAGAAAAATAAATCTATATTTCTGTGGGTTACTTCATCATCCCTCCCAGCTTCCCTAAGCAAGACCAAAAACAGAGCTTATACAGATTCTCTGGTTCAGCGTGCCTTAGATCTAGAAAAGAAATCAGACTACATCTCTTTAGACCTCATCTCCCCATTGCTGGTATGGAGAGGAACTTGCTTCATTCACTTATTCAGCCAGTATTTAACAAACATGTGCTATGTACCAGACACCATAGGTAGGTGCTAAAGACAAAGTAGTGTGGGCAAGTAACCTCAGCTGTCTATCTTCCTGGGGCTCAGACAGTGGCTCTTAGATTCTGTGACTGGCTCAAACCATATTGGTCATTAATTTAATGATGACATTAAACAGCACTTAGTTATCTTTTCCCAAGGAGCTTGAAGCTTCAAGAATGTCATCATCTTTCCAAGGGGAACACCAAACGGAGGGTTTCTCCTCACTTGATGGACTATAATGGGAAAAGGCATCTAGATTGTGGATTCAATGAAAGCCATTGCTCTAATTCTAATGGAATGCAAAGACTTTCTTTCACATGTGTCTTCTAAATCAATTATGTCCCAGTTTTAATTTTGCATTTATTTTGCTCTGGAGTCCTGACTTCTGTTTATAACAACAATAGTCACCATTCATTGAATATTTACTATGTTCCAGGCATCACGCTAAACTCTTTATGCTTAAATCATGTAGTCCTTCCAGTTACATGGTAAGTACTATTGTTAGTACAGGGGAGGACACTGAGGCTAAGGGAACTTACATAGGGTGCCGAGGTCACATGTCTGATAAGGGCAGACACAATGAGAGATGTCACACCGATGAAGGTGAAGAAGTCTCTGGTGTCATTAATAGGCTATAGCCAGAATTGTAATAGTAACAGCTAACTTTCATTGAGCACTTATTATTGTACCATATGCTAAGTGCTTTACAGGTATTTATTAGGGCGAAAAAAATCCTTCATCACCCCTGATGTTTTCTTCCACATGGAAAATATCTGACTCTCCTTCCTTCATGACTCACTCTTCCCAAGAAAGGGGAGGGGGGGACAAGAGGCTGGGACAGGGAGAAGGAACAACTCTTCAGTGGTGAGTATGGGGTAGAAACCCAGATGCACTGCTTAGACCCTCTTCTTCCCCTCTTAGGCAGCCAAGCACGCTGTTGGTTCTGTTTCCCCATGATGCTGGGAGGCCTGCTCAAGCCTGTATAGTTACCCTGTTTAATTCTGAGGTTCACTTACCCACAAATATAAACTACTGACTCCAATATAAGATGTGTCAGTGATAAAGTTGATCCCATTTGTTGCCCATCCCTTAATTACTCAGAACTCTGGCAGGGGTGTCCAACCTGTGACCTATGGCCCTCATGCAGCCCGGGATGGCTATAAATGAGGTCCAACACAAAATCGTACATTTACTTAAAACCTTTCTTTCATTCATCAGTTTTCATTAGTGTTTGTTTATTTAATGTGTGGCCCAAGACAACTCTTCTTCCAGTGTGGCCCAGAGACGCCAAAAGGTTGGACACCCCTACATGTGGGATCCCCTTTATTATATCCACTTGAATCCCGAAATTATTAACTCATTGAACCCTAATAAGAATTCCATTAGAAAAGCATTCTCCTCCCAGATGAGAAAACAAGCAGTCCTTATTTGGCCACTCTGTTGAAGAAGGATAAATATTTGCTCTTGGTTCAGGGTCGGATGAAATTAAGGTGCATAAGAGTGTTTGCAAACTTAAAGCTATACAAACAGAAGGCCATAGGGTGGTAGATCTGGCTTTGGCACTCACTGGCAGCAGAACCTTGATCAAGTGCCTTCTGACCTCTGGTACCTTTCTCAGTAGAGTGAGGACTGGCAGCTCTCTGCAACTCATTCCTGTTTTCATGTTCTGTGACTGTGAATCAATGATGACTAGCCATTGACTCTTTCCCCTGGCTTCCCCTGCGTCACTGAGGGCTTTGGGATGCTGACTTTTCCCCCGATTGAGCTAGGCCCGGTCCCTGGGGGACCCAGAGTGCTTGAAACTTCCCCTTGTTTAATGGGCTCTGCCTTCTGAGGTTTGTGGCTCTGTTGCCTTGGGTTGCCACAGCAACAGAACACACCCACACTTCCTTTTCTGAGAGTGATAACAACTGATCTACTGTCAGACTGTTGTCCGCTGGAGCTCTCCCATGCCCAGCCACTGGGCAGCTTTTCCTGCTTCCTCACAAGGGCCAGCTGACAGGGAAAGAACCCCACAGTCATTCCTAGGGAGTTGTGGGGGCTGAATTAAAATCCTGCACATACTTTCCCAGAAAACAATGCACAGTCAGCATTAGGAAGAGAGATCTCAGGAGATCCAGGCTCAATAGCAAGAGCCTGATACAGAACAGCAAGTTTGGTCACTGCAAAGGCTGTCTTTTGATTGATATCATGAAATCTAGTTTAGTCACCAGGTTATGGGATTGATGGAGACCTTACGGCAGGCCTTAATTATGAGAAGTTTCATCTGATTCCGAAACTCTGTGGTTTAACACCAGAACAAAGCAAAATAGTAAAGAGCAGGAAGTGGAAAAAACAGTTTGTGTAGTGGAAACTCCCTTCTGTTCACCTGCATTCTTCCAAAACGGCAGCCAATGAGCCTAGACACCTGCCTTGCTGGGGGGTAGTCCCAAATGGTGCATCCTCCAGAAGGACATGGTCAATAAACCTGATATGCCGATTCTTCTGAAGAATGTGCTCAAGGCATCATTCAAGGAAGGAACGTGAGGCTGTGTCTCCCCACCTCCATGATAAGATAGCCCTCTCTCTTTTGTATTTTCTGAAAAAAAAAAAACCTGCAGTGGGGCCAGGAAGTGACTGAGCAGGGCCACAGTCTGAACTAGCGCTAAGGCCAGCTCCTCTGTAAGAAGGAACCGAGATGGGTTGTGGCTTTGGAAAAAGAGGACAAGAGGGACAAAACAAGTACAGGCGTTGAAAGTGCAAGAGGGTGGGCATGGCAGTATGTACCAGAGGGAAAAGGGCCAGCAGCCAGGATAAGGAAGACTCCTGTCCTTCTGACCCTGGCCCTCACAAGACCTGCCCCCACCCACAACCAGCAGATACTTCCTCTCTTAGGTCGGGGAGGGTGGTTGTGGTCCTGGTGGCATTGTTCCCAGGATGAAAAATATGAGTGTTGGCAACCATATCAAAGGCCTTGGATTGTTCGGAAACCTTTATACCTCTGATCACCAGACCAGAGCCCAAGAGCCTTTCAAGGCCTCTGGAAACTTTGGAACAATAGACTTGGCCCCCTGCCTACCTCTTTGCATAGCTTTATGAGATAAGTAAAAGGGTCCCCAGCTAGCTGTGCTCCAGACCAATCATCATCCTTCCAACTTCCTGCAAGTTGATTCTCACAAATTAAAGTTGGTGCTAAAGCCAGCACCAGTTAGAGATCGAGCTGAAATTAGGAACTCCTGTTCTTGGGAGACTGAGACTAGAATTAGGTGAGTGAGGTACTTGTCTCAGCACAACATTTAAGGAGGTGCCAAAAACCTCAGTAAACAAGATAAATAATATTTTAATGTAATCTTAAAACTGTTTTTGATATGTTGTTCATCTTAGGTTATTTTGCATACATTTTTATTTTTAAAATGATTACATCAAAATATTGTTTATCTTGACTACTGAGTTTTTGGTGCCTCGTTAAAGTTGACACCTGAGCTGAGTGTCCCACTTGCCTCGCCCTAGTCCCACCCCTGCTGAGAAATGGCGTTGTCCACAAACATTTAGAAATAGGAGGCAAGGAAAAGGCCCATGATGAATAATCAGGAGGTGAGGGTCCTCCAGGAGGAGGGGAACGGATAACCCAGGCCACGTTTCTTAAGGTCCAGATATTGAAATTTAGGGTGGAGATGTGAGAAAAGTCAGCCTTGTCATAGGCTCCAGATACATGACAATTCTGCCAGGGAATGCAACTGGAAAAGGCCTCATCCAAGAGCCCTAGTCTGTTCACCTGAACTCTGGCACAGGGGTGTTGGGGCAATTGTTAGTGGTAGGTCATTGCCTACTTGGTATTCTCTTACAAGTATTGAAAAGGCTCTTTTTCCTAAGGTTCACAGATGGGTGTGCCATCAGTAGAGTGATCAATCCTTTGGTTCTTGAAGTCATTTAAAAAAAATCTTTATTTACTTTTAGATAGGGGGAAGGGAGGGAGAAAAAGAGGGAGGGAAAAGTCAATGTATGAGAGATACATCAATTGGTTGCCTCCCACATGCCCCCCACTGGGGCCTGTGGGCCTGGCCCACAACCCAAGCATGTGCCCTGGCAGGGAATCAAACTGGCGACCCTTCGGTTCACAGGCCAGCCATCAATCCACTGAGCCACACCAACCAGAGCTTGAAGTCATTTTTGTTTTAAAGAAGCTTCCATTAAAATACAACCATCTCTGTGGGAAACCATTATCAGCAAAGATCTTAGCAGAGACCTACCTATTCATTCACTCACTCACTCATTCATTCAACAAACATTTACTGATCACGGCACACAAGAGTGACAGATGGAAACACCGATTTAGTATATTAAGGTCAGGATGGAGGCCAGGGCAGAATGGTGGAAG
Source organism: Mormoops blainvillei (assembly GCA_004026545.1). NCBI lineage: Eukaryota > Metazoa > Chordata > Mammalia > Chiroptera > Mormoopidae > Mormoops > Mormoops blainvillei. The sequence goes on from PVJD01010086.1 coordinate 17,358, forward strand.
GGCTCCTCATTCAATTCAGATCTTCTTCCCAGCAGAACTACAGCTGAGGAAGATTAGGACTCTGGGTGGGCTCCTGTCTGGAATTACTAGAAAGAGGGGAAGAAAGGGACAGAGAGTGCTCTCAAAACACTCCTCACCCATATCTCGGGTTTACCTGGGCCAGTGCAGGACTGGGGGAGGAAGGGAGCAATCCACTTTGACTCAGGGACACTCTGCTGCACAACGCCTGGGGCGCCATTCTCATGGAATACAATGCAGAGCTTAGTGGCACTGGACAGGGTTTGGAGAGTTCTGTCCTGGCACAGTGGAGACCATCTCTGAGAGAGGGGTGAGTTTGTTCCTGAAGGTCTGTGACTATACACCTTGGGGACCTGTGCACATGGAATCCTGATCCTCGTGGGGTGGGTTGGGGAGAAGAGCCCAGATGACACTCACCTCTAGGATTTCTACCCAGGGCTGGCCTGGCACTGTGGGAGTCTGTTTGGTTGCGTGGCTCTGGCTCAGCAAATCCTGGTGAAAAAGAGGTTGTGACCCCAGGGAGTCAACCTCCCTGCGAGAGCGAAGCCACTTTTGCTGTCTTTGCTGTTCTTCCCCAGGGAGGTGGCCCGCGGATTAATCATTGATGTAGCAGCCTGGGAAATGACAAGAAAGGGGAGGAGAGGCATGTTTCTGGATCTTAAGACCTCTCACCCTCTTTTCAATGATTAACACACAAACATTTTTTCAGCACTTTAAACTATATTATTCTATTTCTTTTTCATGACAACTCTTATGAGAGGTTCTATTATTGCCAATTTCCATCTGAGGAAATCGAACCCTTTAATATTCTAAAAGTATTAATGAGATATTTTATGTTCCTTTTTTCGTACTAAGTCTTTGAAGTCCACTGTGTAATTTACACAATACCTATGTCAGTTTGGACTAGCACGTTTCATGGGGCCAAGTGGCTGCTGTCCTGGGCTGTGTAGGTTTCGAGTGGTCACACCAAGACCTGGCGCACGAGTGTTCGCTATTACCGTGGTGGTTGTTCCATGGCCCTGGGTCCCAGGCAGGTGGTTCCTTCTGCACCCACTGCTCAGTCGCGCCCTCAGGCTTTCCTCTTGCTTTTTCCTGCCTACTGCCTTCACCACAGGAGGCTTGAGGGCGGACTCCAGGAAGGCGCAAGCTCTGGTTCCTTCCCCGCCAGCAGCCAGCCTTAACCTGAAGCTTCTCATGCCTTAGGTTTCCTGTCTGCGAATGGTGAGCCCTTACACTTAGCTAACCTAATGATATGGAATTAATCTTAATATAATTAGTATGTCTCTTGGGGCTCCCAAGAAGTGGGAGGACATATTTTGGGTAAGGAAGGTTCAGAAAACACCCCTTTGAGTCAGGAGGAGAAGCATTTCCCCATCCCTGGCTCTCCTGCTGAGGCGGAGGGTGGCATGAGGAGTCACAGTGGAAGGCGGTAATTAGAGAGGTGTTTCCAGGATAGACCAAGGCATCTCTGAAGAGCTCATGAGGTCCTTCCTTTTTTTTTTTTTTTTTTTTTTTTTTTTTTAACTTTAAGAGTTTGACTAGGAGCTCCTGAAGCCTGGAACGACAGCCTGCCCTTTGGCGGGAGTTTCCTGTCCCTTCCCACCTCCTCACTCCCATCCCCGACGCTGCTGCCACCCTCCCCTGCCGAAACGCAGAAGCAAAACACTCTTCAGACAGCTGTGTCAGGAGGGCCCACTGGTGGCCCTCACCCTCACCCTGGGGTAGGGAGCGGGGGCAACAAGCCCTTTCTGCTCAGCTTGCCGGCTCGGGCTCATTGCTGCCCTGTCCAGAGCATTTCTATGACTTGGTTTTGCACTACCCATGTTTCTCAGGAACCCAGCTATATTGCTTGGGGCTGCCCTAAAAAAACACCACAAACTGTGTGGCTTAGAACAACAGAAATTTATTGTCTCATGGTCTGGAGGCTGGAAGTCAGAAATTAAGGTTGATGGCAGGTTGGCTTTTTCTAAGAGCCGTGAGGGAAAGATCTATTCGAGGCCTCTCTCCTAGCTTCCGGGAACCTCTGCAGTTCCTTGGCTTATAAATCTTGTACTTTTTGTGTCTCACATTTTCACTCTATGCATTTCTGTTTCTGGGTTCACATGTCCCTTTTTATAAGGACTACAATCAAATTGGATTAAGGTTCACCCTAATGACCACATTTAACTTGATTACCTTGCTAAAGACCTTATGCACAAATAAGGTCACATACGGAGGAACTGGGATTTAGGACTTAAACATGTGAATTTTGGGGGGACACAACTCACCCACCGTACCAGCCTAAGCTCCCTTGGCAAGTTGTAGGCATTTGCTCTATGCCTGGCAATCCAAGAGCTGGGCAAAACTCTGAGCATGTCTTCAAGTGCGCTGTGTATCCCATAGCGCTGCCAGTGTGATGGCCGGTAATGACCAAGCCAGCTCATGTAAACTCAGAACTTCCTGGGGTTGCAGGCAATACAATGGCCAGCAAAAGTCAGCCTCCACCCTTCAGGAAATGTAACCCAAGAGGAGAGATAAAATATTAACCAGATAATAAAATACAGGGTAGTGAAAGGTACAAAGAATAAAGCCATAGAAGAGGGAATGCTTTCTTGTGGTTGAGAGGTAAGTGGAAGATTCATGCAGATTCCCTTTGAGCAGGCATTCGGATGCCAGAGGTGAAGACGAGAACAGCTGGGTACCTCTGGGGATGAGGATCAGGGTTAGGGTTAGGGTTAGGGAAATGTGAGCCTTCTGGGGAACACCGGATCGCTTGGCGTGTTCAGGAGGTGGATGGAAGCAGCAGAGTGAGAAAAGAGTCGGCGACAGAACCTAATTGTGGTGGGCTTTTCCTGCTAGGCCATGGTGTCTCATTGAGAATTTTCTAGCAGGAGGACAACATAATACAAATCGTTAGGAGCACTAATTTTGGCAGTAAGTGTGGGCTGGGAGGAGTTAAGGAGGTGAGTGGGGAAGATGAGGACAATTAGGAGGCTTTGGTAGTTCAAAAGTGAGGGAAGGACCTGAGTTAGGGCAGCTGCTATTGTAACGGGAAGGAAGGAAGGGGTGTGGGAAAGTGTTTGGGAAGAAAGAGCTTACAGAACTTGACAACAGCCTAGATGTGAAAGAAGAGGAAAGAGGAGACAAACATGGCTTTGGGTTTTCAAGTCCGGGCAATTTGAAGAGGGTGGGTACTATTAAGAGAAGTGAACAGGGAAGTCCAGGGTGTGGCGGTTCTGTTCTGGCACTCCCTGCCCAGAGAAGAGGCTGGCTCCTCCCCTTCCTCCCACCTCCCTTTAGTTGCCAAGAGCTGGAGTGGCCTCCCCTGACCCTTTCCTTGCTCCTTTTTTCCTCAGAAGTTGTATCTAAGTCATTTAAGGCACATGGTTGCTTCAAGGGTGTCACAATGAGGAAATGAGACTAGGGAGAGGCCTTAAAGCAATATCATGGAAACCAGGAAAAATGAAGAGATTGCAGTGGTGTTAAATATATTTCTGAAAACATAATCTCAGCCCAAAGCTGGTTTTATACCCTCAGGACACCTCTGACAATAGCATACCTCATTTGGGGGCAAAATAGATGCCTGTATTTAGACTTTGGTTCTCTCTGTCTGATATGGGTGAGATACAACTTTTGTCTGCTTGTGAAAGCTCCTCACACCTATGTGCAAAGGCCTCTCAAGCATGAGTGTGTGTTTGTTCCCTACTTGGTATCTCTTCCTATGCTGTCTCAAGCCTCTCCCACTGCATGAGCATTTTAACCTTTTGCCAGCCAGTTCCAGGGCTACTTGTCTAAACTGGCAGAAACTTGGATGTGGACAGGGTGATTTCACCAGTGTAATTGGGAAGTCACCACTAATAATAAAACACAATATGTGGGAAACAAGCTTTAGCCGAAGCTATCTTCTTTGTGATCCACTATCTCCGAGGGCTAGGAGGAGGAAGCCCAAGGGGAGATGATGCTTTGACCCCTACAACACATGTTTCTGGACAGGGCTCACCCAGGAAATCACCTGGAAATGTCCTGAGGTCGAGTGTGAGGGAGCACAATGTAGAAACGCAGAGAGTCAGGCTGGAGTGGGATGGTGAGTGATGGGGATGATCCAACTACAGAAGGCTGCGTTATCACCTCCTCTAGTCTCGTCATCTGCCATTTCATAAAATAATTTAAATTTCATCAGAAACAATCCAAGTGCACGACACTGGGGGATTGTTTTAAACCATTGTCTTTTACCCAGATAACGAAACACACTGCAGCAATTAAAAGGCAATGGTAAAAGCGGCTCTACTGCTGTGGATAGATATTCACAATCTATTGTTGAGGACATGTACAGTAGTACCTGGGTTTTGTTTTTTTTTTAATGTGAAAAGTACGTATATATACTAAATGTTGGAAGTAATTATGTCCTAGTTGTATTATGGGTACCCTTCCTCTCTTCTTTTTATTTTCTGTTTCTTCTTCAATAAAAGTATATTACTTGTAAAATTAATGTTTTTATTTTTAAAAATTAAGATGACATTGGTTCATAATATTATATAAGTTTTGGGTGTGCAAACTTATAATTCAACATCTCGCCACTAAATGTTCAGTTTCCATCCATGACCATAAACTATTTAGGGAAAAGCAAATCAAAACCACAATAAGCTATCAGCCTCGAACCTGTTAGAATGGCTATTTGCAAAAAGACATGAAATATATATCTGCCACTAATATAATAATATTGAATGTCAACTCTATTAAGCATTTTTTAAAAAGACAAAACTCAGAAGTGAATAAAATTATTTAACAATAATATATACCCTCAGAGATATTCCTCTGGTGTTTAATTACAGAGTGGCATTAGATGATGGCCAAAGTCACTACCGTCCTCCCCATCCCCTCTCTCCACAGCTTTCCATCTCAAAGCTCTGGCTAGCGATTTCGCTCTCCGGAGCCCTGCTGGGAAGCAGTGGGGACTGTGATAAGCATCACTGCCTTGCTAGGACAGGGCGGGGACGTTCAGTAGGCTGAGTGACTCTTGCTCTGAAATCCCCAGTCCTGTAGGAGGTAGAAACTGGCCTTCCTTTTCCTCTCCTTCTGTTTTCCAGCTGCCAGCTGCTCCTCTCATGAATAGGTTTTCTTCTGGTTTCAGTTCCATGACTTTGCATTCCAAGCGCTATTGTATCCAGGTCAACTGGTTAGCAGGACCGATTTTTAGGGTTATAAAGTCTTTGGGTCACACGGGGGTTAAATACTATGGGAGAGGTAAAAACAAAGTTAAAAGGTTGCCAGGAAATCAGTGAGGATGGAGGTGGGCCTCCCTGTATTGCAAGGTCAGTAACACCAGGGTCCAGTAAGTGGGCAGGACACTGTTCAGAATTTGAGTGCAATGTTCCTGCAACAAACTCTTAAGAGTCCTGCCCTGGCTGCTGTAGCTCAGTGGATTGAGCATCGGCCTGCGAACCAAAGGGGCTCTGGCTCGATTCCCTAGTCAGGGCACATGCCTGGGTTGTGGGCCAGGTCCCCAGTAGGGGGCGCTCAAGTGGCAACCACACATTGATGTTTCTCTCCCTCTCTTTCTCCCTCTCTTTCCCTCTCTCTAAAAAGAAATAAATAAAATCTTAAAAAAAACAACAACAACAAAAACAGCTCTCAGGGCCAAAAGAATGTCCAAGTGTTCCTCAGATAGCTATGCAGTCTCTTGCCACTACTTTGAAAGGTTAAAATGGGTCACACCCACCTGCTTAGCCCTGTATTGCCCTCCAAGGGCTACCACAGCTGTAGGTGAGGGGTTCTCTTGAGTTTCTGCCGTTCCCCCAGCGAGAAGGGCCCAGAACCATCGCGCAGCCTTAAAAAGCTGTTTGCTCTCAGGACTGCTTGTACTTTGTGAAGTGTTTTCATGTGGGGAGATGTTACCAGAGAAAGAGGGAGCCCTGTGAACACCCACACTCCCCAGACCCTGCGGCTGCAACCTCTGAATTATTCTGGCTCCTCTGCTTTTTCCTCTTCTAAGGAGAAAAGCAGCCTGACATACAACTTCTGGGGGGTACTGCTGGAAAATACGGAGCGCTGGTTACAAACTCTACCCAGGACCTTGAGCTAATTACTTAATTTCTCTGAGCCTCAGTTTCTTCCTATGTAAAAGGAAGTACTAATCGTATATGCTTTGGAGTTGTGAATATAACTCCAAACAATATAAAAAATTTAGAGGATCGTGCTGGGATCCCAGTAAGCAGGGATGAACTTGACAAGCATGTAACTAGTATGGGCAGGGACAGCATACTTCTTACCAGAATGGAGGGCGGCCTGTGCTGAAGCTGGTTTTTGAGGACCTTTGGATGCCAGGCATTAACTCATTAGCTGCCGGATGATGGGGAGTTTCCAGAAAGGGGTGGGGGTGATGAGGAAGGTAATGCTATTTATCAACAAGGACGAAGTTCCTTAAATATTTAACAATCAATATGGTGGCATAGCACCTGAATATAAATTGTAGTTATAAGTGCTAAATATTAATTCTTATTAGTATGAATGAAATGTTAGCTAGGACTTTTATTGCTAGAGTCTTTCTTCCCCAACACACACATGTGTACATACACCCATGTGTGCACACATATACTCCTCAATTTTTAAGAGAAAAACCAGAAAGCACTTAGGAAAGGTGAAGGACCAGTGTGGGTCAGTCTTGGGTTGCAGCTGTTCAGATACACAGTCTCTGGGACCTGGCCGAGTGTGTGTCGAGAGCCTGCTCAAGGCGACGTCCTTCTGATGAGACAAAGGTCTTTCCCAGGTTGACTGGGCCTTGCTGTCATTCTCTGCCCAGTGTGGATTCTGCAGTTCCCAGACTGCCCTGTTGGGGCACAGGGCTGGGGTGGGGATATGGGAAAAGGCCCCTGGGCTTTGGTAGTAAATCAACGAGTTCTCTGTTAGTTTGCTAAGGTTGCCTTAACAAAGAACAGCATACTTGGTTGTTTAAACAACAGAAATTTATTTTTCTCAATTTCTTCTGGAAGACAGAAGTTCAAGATCAAGCTGTCTGTCAGCAAGGTTGGTTCCTTCTGAGGGCCTCTCTAGCTTGTAGGTGGCTGTCTCATCCCTGTGTCTTCATATCATCTTTGCTGTGTATGTCTGTGTCCAAATTCCCTCTTCTTAAAAGGATACCAGTCAGATTGGATTAGGGCCCAGCCTAATGACCTCATTTTAGACCATCTCTCCAAATATGGTTATATTGTGAGGTACTGTGGGTTAAGATTTCCTTATATGAATTTTTGGGCAGACATAATTCAGTCCATAACAAGTTCATCCCTCCCAGCCTAGTGTGCTCAGTGTAGTCTGCGGGCTTTTCTCTCTGGCACATGTAGGGTGCGTGCTCCTCTGAGATTTCCTCTTTTGTCTTCCTTTTCTCACTTCTTATTGTAAAAATATTCAAAGATGTAGTAGAATTTATACCAACCCATGTATGCATCACCTAACTTTAACACTGGTTAGCATTTTGTCAAATATAATTTACTTATGTGTATATATATACACCATTTGAAAGTTACCCCTAAATACTTCAGGGTACATCTTCAAAAATAAATGAATAAATAAAAGAACTCTTTTTTTTGTTTGTTTTTACTCAGCCACAGTACCATTATCATACCTAACGATAGTCACTCCATGTTCAAATTTCTTAAGCTCTCTCCGAAATGTCTTACAACGGTGTCCTTCACCAGCCAAGGTTCCTGCACTGACTATGGTTATGCCTCTTCAGCATCTTGTATTTTTAATCTTAAACACTTTCCCTCCACCTTTAATTCTCACAATATCGACTTTTTGAACACACTACATGGCATTAGAATGTTCCACCTTCTGTGTTGTCTGTGTTGGGGAGGAAGAGTTTTTATTTACCCTACAAAGGTTCTTTTGGCTGGTCTAGTAATCAAATCATCATGAGACAGGTTAACAGGAGAAAAACAAATTTAATTTTGTACATATGGGAACACACCTACAAGAGAGGTTCAAAGACAGAGAAGTAAAATGAAGTATATATGCCATCTGGAGTCAAGGAATGGGACAAGGACCCGGGGATTCAGAGAGGAGGAGGGTACTTTACAGGATAGTGAGGAGAGCAGGGGTTTTGTAATTAGCATACTTGCCCTGCCATACAGATAGGTCATAAAACACTATTTCTGGTAATAACTCACACTGAAATTCTTTAAAGGGTGAAATAAAAGTTTCTCTTGAGGTTGTAGGGTCTCAGTTGCCCTCAGTTCAAAACAATCCACATGCCTAAGTGACACAGCTTGGGGAGGTCTGTTCTGAACTCCTTCACTGATCATCTCCCTTTGGGTGGTGTTTTATTTCAGGTTATTATAATAAAGAGCCACATGAAAACTACTTATTTTATATAAAATAAGACAGTAACTGGCATGTCTCCATTTCCTTATGGTCATTCCATATGAGATATTTTCACCAGAATTTAATGTCAGGAAAGAGTTCTTTCTTTACAATGGACAGGTTTTTGTTTGTTTATACATTTGTTTGTTTGTTTTTTGTTTTTTCTGATGAGAGCTATGAAACTTACTGTCTCTCCTTTTATTCAAGAAGTGTAGAGTGAAATTTACAACAGTGGCACATTTTAGTGTTATATCTGCTTCTCCTCAGTCCTGGGTTCTATTTTGTCATTGTAAATCTTCAGAATTCTTTTCTGTTTTCTTTAAAGATACAGGATATATATATAAATCCAGCTGATTTCTCCAAGGTCTTTCCTTATCTCTAAGCTAAGAGATGAAGATACCACCCAAATGTGCCTTAGAGCTGGCTCTTTTCGGAGAACCAAAGGATTACAGAGCTCCCAAAGACCATGCCTCTCCCCTGCACAGAGCACTCTGTAAGGAAGTCATGATTTAACACTGTTTCTGTCTTAAGGTTATCCTGGTTGTCCCAGAGTCCCTTCTGGCCCACGTGTACCTGCCAACATTCAATTGCCCTCCAAGCTCTGTACCAGCAATGGTGAGAAATCTAAGGAAGCAGTGATGGCTTCTGACTAGAGGGTTTGGGATTAGTGGATCTTTTATATTTTCTTGAGGCCACAATGGGTTTTGATATTCAAGGACTTAATCGTACCACCCATCTAATGGATCTATTAACCTCAGTGGGAATTTGATAGTCAGAAATACCATGAGGTCTGGTTTTAGTGCCTGCTTGGTAAATACTTTTTATGTTCCAGGAACTTAATTGTACTGTCATATTTAATCCTCACTATTCTGCAATATAAACATTAGTGCTTACGTTTTCTAGAATAGAAATCAGATGCTCAGAGATGCTAAGTAAATTGCCTGAGTAAGTGGTGAAGCTAGGATTTGAACCTGTGTCTGTCTCCTAAACCCATTCTTTAATATTGTGCCATATTTTCTGTATTTTTTTCCTTGCATAGAAGAAAAGTAGAGAGGAGAAAAACACTGCTGCTAAACCTAGAGCGAGGGCAGAAAAGCTATACAGTATGCTTTTGATCTGCCCAGTACACATGGGCAGGACTGCTTGAGAATGAGACCAGAATTAGGTTAATTCTGTTTTTGTCTTGGCCCCTGTGCTGTATAAATGGCTTCTCACCACCCCAGGCCAGAGGCACCTGGCAGTGCGGAGGGCAGCAGCAACACCGCCTGGTCACACAGGCCTCTTCCCGAAGGCCGCACCCAGAGACTGCTCCCAGCACATTGGCAGCAGGAAAGCATCAGCTTTCCCAGGCCAGAAGGCTTACCAAACACTCAAATGCTTATTCAGTACAGTGTATATGGCTGAAGAGAATGTGGTACTATTTAAATATATGTGTAGGCAGAGCAGCTCTCTGCCCCAGTTCCCTGGATTATCTGTGCTATCGGAGGGACGTTGGGACCAGGTGCGACCCCCAGACCATTGCACTTAGAGGGGCTTTATTTGCCTTGAGAGGTTGTGAGTCAAGAGGTGTCGACTTAGGGCTCCTCCCTGGGCACCAGGGAGTCGGTGAAATTCTATGTACACTTTATATTTGCATGTATGGACATCTTTCTGGAAGGGGATAATTAATTGTTGTTGGAATTTCAGAGGAGTCTCTGAACCATTACTTTGGGACTATTTCAGATGTTTTCATTGATTTAATATTAACTTGAGCTAATTTAAAATTAGCTTATCTTTCCTATGAGGTTTCTGTGTGGTGGCCTTGGGATTTGGCTAGGAGAGGGCAAAATGTTAGGTAGGGTGAGAAACGTATCACTGATGAACCAGGGGAAGTTTAATAAAGAAGTGAAGAGCCCAGAGTCTGGAGTCAAACTGGGGGGGTCCAGGGTCCAGCTTTGCTACTCACTAGCTACATAATTTTGTGCAAGTTATTTAAGGTCTCTGAGATTCAGTTTCTCCTTTGTAGAATGGCTTGATCGCCACAGAACTGTGTCATAGCATTGTTGTTAGGATTAAGGGAACTAGTAAACATGAACTCTTTAGTGCTACGTACGGTTTTGCCGTTATTATGATTTGTTCTGGTATTTGAAATTTAGCAGAGTGAAATCACTATTGGTGGCAGTGTCTTGGTGGCAGGAAGATGTCAAGGCTGTTCTTCTAATTCTCCCACAGAGTCTTTCCATCTCACCCCTCCTTCCTCCTCACACGTTTAAAGCCGGCTTGGTCTTCAGCCAAATTCAAGAATCATTTCCCAATATCTCCTAGTGCATTCCATATTCCAGTCTGATTTATCTCTTTCTTTTTAATAGCTTGTAGCCTCCACATAAACAAACACTTGCACATATTATATGTATTAGAAATGGAGTGTTCCTTCTGTATCAGGCTGGCTTTCTCTCTCTCTCTCCTAATTTGGTCCTTATAACACCCCTAAGAGGTATCCCATTCACCTATACCTGAGATTAGCCCAATTTTACAGTTGAGGAAATTGAGGCATAGATAGGTGAGTGATTTTGCCTAACTCCACAAAGCTACTAAACAGCAAATCTAAGGTTAAGGTCCAAATATGTACATCTCCAAAGCCAAGCTAGCTTGCTCTGTTATTTACTCATTTACTTCCTTGCAATTTTGCTTATAGTATATCTTATAGTATTTATGTTTTCATGTTATTTTATCTTAAGAAGTTTGTAAATTCCTCAAAGACAGAGATGATTCCTTAGACTATTTGTCATACTTCGTGCTGCCTAGGACAATATTGTGGCTAAAATAGGTACCTTATAAATACTTGTCTATGGATTATTCAATGATTATATGTCTATAGGAAGCAGCTGAAATATGTTCAGTGTGCTTTGCTTAATAATTAGTTTCTTGTACTATAAGCAGATAAGGTGGGTTTTTTTTTTCAGGGCATGCACATTTTTAGAGAGTTAATAACATACTGATGAATTTTCACCCAGAAATGTGGCCATCTTCATCTAAGCCTTTTGCAGATATGCAAGCATCCAATTTCCCCACAGAGTCACACACTGGATATGTGAGTTGGCAGAGGGGTTTTAAGGTAGAGTTGTGGAGTAGCTTTTGCACAGAAACACTGAGCAAAGAGGAGCAGATAGGGTTTTTAAAAAGATTTTATTTATTTTTAGAGAGAGGGGAAGGGGGAGAGAAAGAGAAGGAGAGAAACATCAATTGGTAGCCTGTCGCACACGCTCCGACTGGGACTGAACCTGCAACCTAGGCATGTGCCCTCACCAGGAATCGAACTGGTGTCCTTTTGTTTTGTGGGACTGCACCCAACCAACTGAGCTGCACCAGTCAGGGCACATAGAGGTTTTAAAATATTTCTGTAAAACAAAAATTAAACACATGAAATATGTTACTATTAATGTTACAGTCTTTCAAATATATCTGTAGAAAGAGTAAAACCATAGCTAAAGTATCTGAGGTTTGTACCCGAAATTTAAGTTCTTGGAACATTGCCTAGCATGAAATAAATGATGATTATTATTGTCATACAATGCTGGCTGTACAATTATCACCTGTTACTGTCACAGAAACTTGCTCTGAGGAAAGTCTTAACTCTGGCTTAAAATATTAAGAAGGAAGATGAGGAATATTTCCTGTGTTAGCTTCTTTTTTTTGGGTCCTTACTCAGCCTTTGAATGATGGAGTGTCATCCTCATTTCTGCTCATGAGAGGCCTGAGGATCCTAGGAACCATGCTGTTTACTCAAGGAGCTGTAGAACAGAATTCAAACACAGGGTGCTTGTCTCCGAAGCTCTAGCTCTTCAACCATAGAGATTCTATTATTATGTAGCAAATGAGCCCTAAAGGGAGCAATAAGCATTTGTTATCGTCAGTGGTTTCTGAGTTTCAGAGGAATCCAGAAATGACTTGGTCGTTCACTGGGGCTGCAGTCGTCTCAAAGCTTGACTGTGGCTGGAGAAGCTGCTTCTAAGTTCACTCAGATTGTTGGCAGTTTTCAATTCCTTGTTGGCTTTTGACAAGAGGCCTCTGTTCCTTGCTATGTTGACTTTCCATAGCCTGTCTGAATGTCCTCACAAAATGGCAACTGGTTTTTTCCGTGAATGATGAGAGAAAGCCCATAAACAAGTCACAGTATTTTATTTTTATTTTTTAAAAGATTCTATTTATTCATTTTTAGAGATAGGGAAAGTGAAGGAGAAAGAGAGGGAGAGAAAAATTGATCAGTTGCCTCTCACACAACCCCAGCTGGGGACCTGGCCCACAACACACCCATGTGACCTGACTGGGAATCAAGTTGGCAATCTTTTGGTTTGCAGGCTGGCACTCAACCCACTGATCCACAGCAGTCAGGGCAAGAAGTCACAGTATTTTAAAATCAAATATTGGAAGCAATGCATCATCGCTTCTGACATATGCTGTTGGTTACAGACCAGCCCTGGCACAGTGTGGAAGGAGGTTACACCAGGTGTGAATATTAGGAGGCGGGAATCATTGGGGACATCTTGGAGGCTGGCTACCACAAATACTTGGGCTTATTCTTTGGGGGCCCATGAAGCCCATTCATGTCTACTCTGTGCTGCCTATGTACTTGCACTGTCTAGCCTGATATATTTCTATACAGCCTGCTTCTGAAGCTCTACCCTGAGTACAGAAAGAGCAGAGAACCCAATCTTCCTGTAATAAGAAATCATTTTTTTCTCTAAGAACTTGTGCATATTCATAATTAGAGCTGAAACATGAACTTCCAGTATATACTTGTAGATAAGGCAATACAACCTCTAGCAGGAAGGGCAGTTTGGGATTAAGAGGTTGAGTACAGGTGTCAGTCCCTTGCTGCCACTTACTAGGTGTCTGACATTGGAAACTTACTTCTCTGAGCCTTTTCTGAGCCTGTACTGTAAAAAATGGCTAATCATATCTACCTCATAGGTTTTTTAAATAATAAACTGAGATAAAGCACAATGTGCAAAATTGTGTTTTCTGAAGGTGTGACACCAACTTATATGGACACATATCACTTCCTAAGTGCTCTTCTGCCAGGAGAAGTGGGGCCTCTGTTCCCTTTTCTTGGAAGAAATTTCAGCACATCTGCATCTATCAATGGAATGTAGCCAAAGTGATGCTGCATGATTTATTCTAGGGCTAGGTCCTAGAGGCAATAATGTTCTTAGCCTTGGGAGGCTTGCCCTTCGATTCCAGCCCAGATTACATAGCAAGGCCACAGGAAAGTGTTTGAACTCACCCTTAGTCAGCAGCCAGCATCTACCATCAGACATGAGAATGAATAGTCTTCAAATGATTCCAGCCTCCAGCCTTCAAATATTCTAGCTGAGGTCCCTGGCAGCCTGGAGCAGAGATAAGCCATTCCTGCTGTGTCCTCTGAATTTCTGGTCCACAGAAAATGTGACAGATAATACATAATTATTGGTGTTCTGAGCCACAAAGTTTTGGGAATAACTCGTTATGCAGCACAAGATAGTATACATAAAAATCCTCCCAGTACAGTATCTGAATATAGGCGATCAATAAATTCTGGGTTATACATTTTTTAAAATGTGCCTCATTGCAAGATATTTTTGAAAGCTGGCCCAATGCAAAGGCATGTCAGACTAGAATGTTAAACACTAAAGTACAGCAGAAAGTAAAGAGAAAGAAAAATTTTAAAATAACTACAGCTACTTCAATTTGGTAACAAATACACAAAATAAAAAGGAATCTAATAAACAATACATAAAAGGGGAGGAAGAAAAGGATGGAACCTGTATAGGCAAATAAAGATAAGATGCTATCAGCAGGAAAAAAAGGACTATTCTATCTATGAGACATTTTACATAAACTACATGGTAACCACAAAATAAAAATTTAGAGCAGAGACACAAAACATAAGAAAAGAGAAAACTGAGAAAAACGTCATAGAAAACCACCAAACTAGAATAACAAACAGAAACACAAGGGCAAAAACCCCCCCCCCAAAACCAAAACAAAACAATGGAGATAGAGAACAAACAGAAAACAAAAAATAAAATGGCAGTAGTAAGCCCTCATATATCAAAATTACCCTAAGTGTAATAGAATGAACTCATCAGTCAAAAGACACAGAGTAGCTGAATGGATTAGAAAACAAGATCCAACTATATACTGCCTGTAAGAGACTTATATCGGCCCTAGACAAACATAGGTTCAAAGTAAAGGGGTGGAAGATGATACTCCAAGCAAATGGTAAGCAAAAGAAAGTGGGTACAGCCATACTTATTTCAGACCAAATAAATTGCAAGCCAAAAAAAGGGTAAGATGAGACAAATATGGGTATTATATAATGATAAGGGGGACAATCCATCAAGAAGGTGTAACATTTATTAATAGATATACACCCAACATAGGAACGTATAAAGCAATGATTAACAGACCTAAAGGGAGAAATTGACAGGAACATAACAATAGTGGGAAACTTTAACACCCTACTTACATCGATGGATAGATCATCTAGACAGAAGTCAACAAGGAAACAGCAGCCTTAAATGACATATTAGACCAGATGTAATTAATATATATAATATATAATATATGTTATATATGACTTTTTACCAAAAAGCAACAGAATATACATTCTTCCCAAGTGCACATGAAACAGTCTCAAGAATAGACCATATGTTGGGACAAAAAACAAGTCTCAATAAATTAGTGAAGACTGAAATCATATCAAGCATCTTTTCCTACCACACTAGTGAGAAACTAGAAATCAGTTATAAGAAGAAAACTGGAAAAAAACCACAAAGATGTGGAGATTGAACAGCACACTAGTGAACAAATATTGGGTCAACAAGGAAATCAGAGAGATAAAAGAATATATGGAGACAAATGAAAACGAAATACAACATATCAAAATCTATGAGATGCAGCAAAAGCAGTTGTAGGAGGGAAGTTTGTAGTAATACAGGTCTACCCCCCAAAACAGGAAGAATATCAGATAAATAATCTGACTTATACCTAAAAGGAACTAGAAAAAGAACAAATGAAGCTCAAGTCAGTAGAAGGAAAGAAATAAAAATCAGAGTGGAAGTAAATGAAATAGAGACAAAAGAATAATAGAAGAGATCAATGAAACTAAAATTTGGTTCTTCGAAAGGATAAACAAAATTGACAAACCTTTATCTAGACTTGCAAGAAAAAAGAGACAGTTCAAATAATTAAACTTAGAAATGAAAAAGGGGAAGTTACAATGAATATCAAAGAAATACAAAGGATAATAAAGGGCTACTATAACCAGCTATATGCCAACAAATTAGAAAAGCTAGTGAAAATGAGTAAATTTTTAGATTCATACAATTCTCCAAGACTGATTATAAAGAAATGGAAAATCTGAATAGGCTAATAACAACTAGTAAGGAGACTGAAACAGTAATCAAAACCTCCCAAAGAAACAAAAGTCCAAGACCAGCCAGCTTCACTGGTAAATTTGACCATATATTCAAAGATTTAATGCTTATCCTTCTCAAACCCTTCCAAAAAACTTAAGAGTTGGGAATGCTTCCCAACACATTTTATGAGGCCACTATTACCTCAATATCAAAATCAGACAAGGACAACTCACACTGCAAAGAAAATTATAGGCCAATATATCTGATGAACGCTGATTAAAAATTCTTAACAAAATACTAGCAAATCTAAAACAACAATGCATTAAAAAGGATCATATACCATAATCAAGTGGGATTTATCCCAGGGATGCAAGGGTGGTTCAACATTCACAGATCAATCAATGTGATACACTGCAGTAAAACACTGAAGAATAAAAATTTATGATCAACTCAGTATAGGCAGAAAAAGCACTTGACAAGATTCAAATTCCTTTATGATAAAAATTGTAAATATAGTGGGTATAGAAGGAATGTACCTCAACATAATAAAGGCCATATATGATAAACCCACAGCTAATACCATAGTCAGTGGTGGAAAAAGTGAAAGCTTTTTGTCTAAGATCAGGAACAAGACGAGGTTGCCCACAATAGCCATTAATATTCAACATAGCATTAGAAGTCCTAACTAGAGCAATAAGGCAAGAAAAAGAAGTAGAAGACACCCAAATTATAAAGGAAGAAGTAAAGCCATCGCCATTTGTGGATGGCATGATTTTATATATAGAAAACCCTAAAGGCTCCACCAAAAAACTATTTGAAATAATTAAAAAGTATGGTAAAATTGTTGTGTACAAAATTAATATACAAAAATCTGTTGCATTTCTAGACACCAACAATGAAAAATCAGAAAGAGAAATTAAGAAAATTCCATTTATAATTAAAACAAAAAATAAAATATACCTAGGAATAAATTTAAACAAGGAGGTACAAGGCTTGTACATTGAAAACTGTAAGACAGTGTTGAAAGAAATTGAAGAAGATACAAAGAAATGGAAAGATAGTGCATGTTCATGGATTAGAAAAATTAACATTGTTAAAAAGGTCCATATTACCTAAAGCAACCTACAGATTCAATGCAATTCCTGCATTTTCACAGAAATCAAACAAAAAATCCTAAAATATGTATGGAACTACAAAAGATTCCAATAGCCAAATTCCAAATAGCCAAAGCAACCCTGAGAAAAAAGAACAAAGCCAGAGGTATCCCACTCGCTGGTATCAAACCTATACTACAAAGCAGTGTGGTACAGGCAGAAAATTAGACACATAGACCAATGGAACAAAACTGAGAGCCCAGAAATAAGCCCTCATATGTATGGATAACAAACTTATGACCAAGGAGTCAAGACAAATACCATAATTTTACTCATATGTTGACTATAAAAACAGAAACAAAACAAAATAAAAGCAAATTTATAGAGGCATATGGCAGATTGGTGATTACCAGTGGGGAATGGTAAGTAGAGGGAGGATGAAACAGGTAAAGGGGCTCAATTATATGGCAATGAATGGAAACTAGAGTTTTGGTGGTGAGGGTGATGTAGTACATACAGATATCGATTTACAATGTTGTACACCTTAAACTTACATAGTGTTATAAACCAATGTTACCTCAATAAAAAATAAGTTGAAAAAAAAAAAAGCTGGGCCCAATCTGTTTTTTTCCAAGCCAACTGTTTCTTGGTAGGGTATTGGGGAAGCGACTTTGTG
Organism: Mormoops blainvillei; assembly: GCA_004026545.1. Lineage (NCBI taxonomy): Eukaryota > Metazoa > Chordata > Mammalia > Chiroptera > Mormoopidae > Mormoops > Mormoops blainvillei. Next base: position 34,859 of record PVJD01010086.1, read on the forward strand.
ATTTTGTTCTCTCTGTCTTTTACAGGTAAGATTACTTATTCTTGTAACCGTGAAAAGACCCACACCTAGGTCCAGGCTTCCTGTCATCGTGAAAGCCAAACTCGTGAGACAGGTGTTGAGGAGAAGGAAAGTGGCTTATTGGAGTTGCTGGCAATTCATGAAGGTTGTGGGAATTTTTGTCCTCAAAGACCATCTTTCCAATCTCAATGCGTACAGAGGCTTTTATAAGGACGGAGAGAGAAAGCAGAAAAAAGGGATGGGGCGGGGGTGCGGGGGGGGGGGGACTGTGAAGAGTTGCTTTTCCTGAGAAGGGGAAGCATAGGAAAGGGAGGGGGTTGAGGGAGGGTGAATCTGCCACTTCTCAAGCTCCCTCCCCTTCTTTTGGTGCTCTCTCTCTCTCTCTCTCTTTCTCTCTCTGTGTCTCTCTTCCCAAACAGGTATTGGTGGATTTACTACTAACACCTGTGGATCCTCTGGGCTGGTGCCAAGCAGTCCTTTCTCCCAAGACAGGCTTGTCTAAGCTGCAAAAAAAGGCTAGATTAGAAATGAAAACACAGGGCTTTATTTACATACTCAAACTTGATTTCACTTATATTTGGAATCTAATGAACAAACTGAACTAACAAGCAGAATAGAGACAAACTCATAGACAGAGAGCAGGTTGACAGCTCTGCTGGGGAGGTGAGGGCGTAGAGGGATTGAGCAAAAGGAAAAAGGACGTATGGACATGGACAACAGCATGGTGACTGTGGGGTGTGGGGGAGTGGAGTATAAGAGGGATAAAGGTAATGGAAAAATACAATAAAAAATAAATTTTTAAAAAGTAGAAAATAAAGGGTTGGTTGCAGTCTTGAGAAAAAGCAGAATACACACTTTTATCACTTAATTGAAATGTTAAGTCCTGGTTTCATTCTGAGTGTAAAGCATGTAAGAGCAGGTGTTTAGTTCCCAGTCTGCTGAGTGGTCTCATGGATTTCCTGCCCCTGGCAGAGGTTAGAGCCACAGCTGTTTCTGGATGTAGCTTATCCTTTGCTTCACTGGTTCAGTTAAACTGTATCTCAGTGTTAATCAATAGGCATCAAAGTTGTTCACATTTACTCCTTGCTCTACCCACAAATTAAAATTAGAATCATGTGCACTTTTCTGATATTTCCCTTCTTTTAAAAGCATAGCCTTGACTTACAGGCCCAGAAAGCCACAGAATAAAAGAAGGGTTTAGGTTGGAGTTAAGAGCCATTGTCACACAAACCGTGGTATCTTTCCAGGATTGTCTCTTTGTCTACCCTCCAAGTGTCAGAGATAACACAATAAGGTGCCTGCATGTGTGTAGGGGGGTGGGCGGGGGAGGTGACTCAGAGGCTGTGGGATCTCCTTTAAGTCCTTGTGCACCTGGCGAGTGGCCCCAGGGCTACTCGGCCAACATTTGTAGGTAATGAAGGTAGAGAGAGGGGAAGGCGTATATGTAACCAGGGCTCTGGCCCTACTTGATTTCTTTTATTGTGGTAAAATACATATAACATAAAATTTACCATTTTAACAATTTTAAGTGAACAATTCAGTGGCATTAAGTACATTCACATTGTTATGCCATTATCACCACTATTTCATATACAGAACTTCTTTATCACCCCAAACTGAAGCTCTGTGTCCATTAAGCAATAACTCCTTGCTGCCTCTAGCCCCCGCCATTCCACCTTCTCTCTCTATGAGCTTGACCAACTCTAGGTACATCTTATAAGTGAAGTCATATAGTACTTTTATTATTGGCTTATTTCACTTAGCATACATAGTGTCTTCAACATCCATCTGTGTGTCAGACCTTCCTTAAGTTTTAAAGCCAAATAACATTCCATTTTATGTATATATCCCATTTTATTTATTCATTTATCTGATGATGGGCATTTGGGTTGTTTCCACTGTTTAGCTATTGTGAATCATGCAGTGGTGAGCGTTGGTGTAAAAACAGCTGTTTGAGTCTCTGTTTTTAGTTCTTTTAGGTAATTGCCCAGGATTGCTAAATCATACGGTAATTCTGGTGTTCAGAGACCTGACCTTGGGTCTTCATTGTGTCTAAGGATATATTTGCTAATGGAGTGGGACAGGGGTCTGTTTTTGTAGCTCAGCATCCTGAGGGGCTATGCAAATTAAGCTTCCTGTGATCTACCAGTATGAAGGTTCCTTGGGTTTCCATTGAGAATTTACTTTGTTCCAGTTTCTGTGCTGAGTATAGTGTCTCTTACACTACCCTGTCAGGTATATTTGATTATTATCCCTATTTTACGGATGAGGAAACTGAAGCTTGGAGGTATTACATAATTAGTTCAAGGGCACACATTGCAAGTTCTGAGCTAAAATTTGAACCCAGAGAGCCGAACAGAGTGACCATTAAATTAGTTGGCCAGGATGGCACTTATTTATCTAGGAGAAATAAATAGCTTATGTGGAGTTGTAATGGTAAAAATTGAAGATATAAGTTTAAAAGCTAATGTAAGATGACTCTGTGGTTTAGGAGGATCTCTGTTGAGATTCCCCCTTCCACATTTAAGTTAAAATTCTTTTTCTTAGCCTGTAAAGTATATAGGAGGACCTTGTATGTTGTATTCTATCAGGATTTTTGTTTTTGTTTTTGTTTTTTTAAATTCTCACCCTAGGCTATGTTCCTTGACTGAGGAAGGGAGAGAGAGAAACACCCCTGTCCAGGGATGGAACCTGCAACCTTTTGGTCCGCGTGGCAATGTTCCTACCAACTGAGCACCTGAGCTGCCTGGCCAAATTGCACTTTATAGTGTTTTTAAGGGTAACCCGAGGACCTAACAGAAATATATTGTAGGGTGTTGAAATCTGCAATGAAATGTGCCACTAGATGGCAGTAAAAATCAAGTTTTAAACATCTAAGTGCTTTCTAAACCTGTAAACAGATTATCTCTCCCGCTTTTCCAAAGTTCGCATTAAGCCACTTTACTTTTACGAAGGACCTACATTAGTACCTGTTTTTGCTAACTGAAAGAAATCTGCAGGGGATTTTTGCTTTAATGAAAAAAGGCAAAAAAGGAAAATAGCGCTCAGCATTTGTTCCGCAGCAAGCCCCCACCGAGGCAGCGCCCCCAGAGCAGTGAGAGTGGCGCCGCCAAGCTCCTTGCCAGGAGCCACACTCAGCACCTCAGTGCCAAGCCCCATCGCTTTGACGTGTGTGTGAGTTTCTGTGCTTTATTTAACTCAATTTATTTTGTGCATCCGTTAGCAAGATATGTCCTAAGGTAACTACTTCTTCGTTTTACACTAGGGATGTCCAACCTTTTGGCATCTCTGGGCCACACTGGAAGAAGAAGTGTTGTCGTGGGCCACACATTAAATACACAAACACTAATGAAAAATGATGAGCAAAAAAATCCCCGTGCATAATTTTCGTGGTATCCACTACAACAGATAAGCAAAAAAGTCTTCACTTAATAACCCTAATTATGCAGCAGCCGTTTGGATAATCTTTTAAAATCGTGGAGCAAGTTCCAATGGTCTTTGTGATCATTAATATAGAAATTGCACATATCTAAGTAATACAATATCATTGATTTTTTAAAGATTTTTTAATTATAAAAGTAAAAGAAAAGAGGGCAACATAAAACTAGTGGGATGTTTGACATTGTATTTGAGAAACTAGTGTATCAGTACCTGGTTTGATAGAAATAGTTGCAATTCACAGTGAGTTCTCAAGGTGCTCATTAGATATTTTGGTTCTAATTTTACTCTTAATGTGTCTCATTCCTGAAAATAGTTGCTCACAAATGTAGGTGCTGCCAAATGGCAATGACATGATTAAAGCCTGGTTATGAAGGAAGAGATATTTGTCTCTGGGAAGACAGGACCTATAAAAGTCCAGTAAAGAGACACAGTCAAATTTTTCTTTGAGTTGAATGTCAGATTGCAGCTCTGTGCATTCCATTTGAAAATTGGTAGGTAACATACTTATGTTGACTGAAAATGGAGTCATAAATATAGCAAAATATTGACTTTTTTCCCAGAAATCTTGAAATCTGTTTTCAAATTCTTGTATCAAATCAAAAAGCAAGGCTGCGTATTTTTCACTGCTCACAGGACTGTGTTTAGACAACGTGTTGAAATGCATGAAATTGTTTGCCTTAATTTGAGCTTGCCATAATTTCAGTTTCACTTGGAACACTGTTATGGTATTGATAAGTTGGTTTTCATCTTGAAGACACATGTTTAATTCATTTAAATGAGTGGTTGAATCCACTAAAAATGCTAGATCTGTAAGCCAGTTCTCATTGTCCAGTTCTGGCACAAATTTGTTTCCTGATACCATAAACTACTTGATAACATTGCAAATCACAAAATCTTTTCCACATTTGGCCTCCACTTAGCCATCTTACTTCTGAAAAGTAATGTCACCATAGTCTGTATCAATACTTTTAAGGGATTTCTGGAATTGGCAATAATTCAATCCCTTGGCTCTTGTGAAATTCACAGTCTTAATGATGATTTGCATGACATTATCCGTTTTTAAAGCTTTTGTGCATAAATTTTCTTGATGTACTGTGCAATGATACTTCATCAAACATGAGTTTTGGGTGGCAAATGCATCGCCTTCTATTAATTTTACAAGTCCTTCTCTTACCTACCGTTGCCGGGGCACCATCAGTAACTATACCAGATATGTTGACAATGGACAAAGAAAATCGCTTTAACATATTTTTTACTGCTTTGTGTAAATCTCTTGATTTAGTTGTGCCTTTTAGTGGCACTAAAGAAGCCATTTCTTCAGTGACATTATGTTCATCATCAATACCTCTAATAAAAATGGCAAGTTGAGCTGTATCTGTAGCATCAATGCTATCACCCATCACCAAAGCATAAATTTTAAAATTAATAGCTTTACTCTCAAAATTTCTTTTGATAGTTTTTCCAGCTTCTTCAATTTGCCTGGGTATAGTCTGGTGAAACAAACTGATTTTAGAAATATCCCCCTTTTTTCAGGGCAAATTACATCTGCCATGCTTTCTATACATTGCTTAATAAACTCACCATCGGTAAATGGTTTTGATTTTTTTGCTATTAAATGTGCTACCATGTAACTAGCTTTTACAATGGAATCCGCCCAGGTAGTAACTTTTTGAAAACATTTTTGTTGAGAAGACAAACTTTTTTTCAGTTTTGCTACTTTGTCCTTATGACACAATCCTTCATATGCATTGAATTTGGCAGCGGGTTTTTGCTTGTAATGCCTTTTCAAATTATAAGTCTTTGAAAACTTGCACAAATTCCCTACAAATTAAGCAAAGTGCTTTACTATTTACTCGACAAAAATGTAGCCATCTGTCCACTTTTCCTTGAACAATCTCCCTTCCATAATTTTTCTTTTTGGGGGTTCTTTTTTCTTTTGAGACATTGTAGAGGCCATGCTGGGATTAAAAAAATAATAATAGATAAAGGGTTTTGTTTACTTTTATTATGAACATTAATTGACAGGAAAACAGAAAGCAAAGTTTGGACCCTTCCCAGCCCTCCCAGCTGCCAACGCAGGGCGAGGCAGAGGGCCGATTGTCGGGCAGGTGGGCGACGTGCGGGGCACCGCTAAGGTGTGGAAGAACCTTTACTAATCAAAGAAGAATGCTTACCTGACTTCTAAATGACATTAAACACCTAATGTTGGAACGGTAGGTTGAAATATTATTGAAAATCGCTGCCTCGCTAAGTCACCATGAGCACATGTAACGTCTGATAGTGTCAATTCTACTGTCTGTGCTTAGAAGATAACACACTGGAAACTGCACGCCACCGTGAAATTGAAGCCGCGCATGCGTACAAATGATGAGCGCATACGTTTATTTTTTGTGACATTGTGACATGTAATCACATTACAAAAAAAATCCCATAATATTGTAAGTAAATTTATGATTTTGGGTTGGGACTCATTCATAGCCATCCTAGGGCACACGCAGCCCATGGGCCATGGGTTGGACACCCTGCGTTACGCCATTTAGGCTTATGAAAGTTTTCATAGGAAGACTCTACTTTTTGATAGCAAGGGAAAATCTGTAGTAAACTAAATTCTAGCAAAGCACCTTTGTCATTTTTCATCACTTCATTACATGATCAGGGCAACTGTTAATTTAACTCAAAATGGGTTTCCATCCCTTTTCAAAGCCAAAGGACCTGAAAAGTATAAAGGTTTTTATAAGGAAAGCTGCTTCTAAAATTTTAGAAATTCCTGCTTAGGAGCAAGCCAAAGTTTTAAGTACATGTTTAGGCTTGGGAAACTGCATCAGCAAGATAATATCACACCCACATACTTCCAGGATTCTTTCGGTTTACCATTTCGGTTTGGCTAAGAATCAGCCTTTGGTCCATAATTGCAATTATAGATGCCAACTTAGTCCTTGGGGGAAGCTTCTTCCAGTTAATGCTAGAGAAAAAGCCAGTATTTAAGTGATTTGGGAAACTGGGATTGACCCTCATGTTGGTTTGACAATTGAGACCTTGGACCTATCAACTTGTGGTTGAGATAATGAAAAAGATCTCACTGAGAGAATTAATGTTCTGTTTTAGAGAAGGCTATACATGTGTACCAGGATGCTAAATGTTCTCCAAATAGAAAACTGAGTTAGAAATAGTCTTTTTTTTTAGCTCTAGCTATGATATGCAAATATTTGGTCCCTTATAGAAGGATCACAGAAAACCAGCCAGCATCAAAGAAATGGAATCCAGCTGATCCCTCTAAGAAACTGAAGTTTTAGAGCATGGCTTTTGAAAGGCAAACACAGGCAGACTCCTGCTCTCAGATCATCAAGAGCCCAAGTGTATCTGAAAGCCATTGCTAAAGTTCAGAGTGAAGACACCTGTGGCTAAGACTATCCTCTGCCACCTTACGGGCAAACCTGTCAGCCTCTCTGAGCCTCTGATTTCTCATTTGTTAAATGGGCATAATAATACCTCATCGGGCAAATGAGGTAATGGACATGAAAGCGCTAGAGTTTAGTTTCCTAAGCTAAAAGGTTGCCAGTTCGATTCCCTGTCAAGGCACATGCCTGGGCTGTGGGCCTGGTCATGCAGGAGGCAACAGATTAGCATTTCTCTCCCTCTCTTTCTCTCTCCCTTCCCCTCTCTCTGAAAATAAATAAATAAAATATTAAACAGCAGAAATTAAAAAAAAAATCAATGAGAAGGCCACAGAACAATCAAAAGGTGTTAGTGCTGATCAATGCTAGTTTGGAGGATAGGTTATGTAGCCACAGGGGTTTGCAAAAAATTTTTGTTTCCCGCTCCCCCAATCTTGACCTTGAGAAAGTCCATCTGAGGCTTGCCTTCCTCTCTGGGGTCATTTCAAGTGGCTGTTACCCAACTTTCTATCCATTCCAGCCTCCCCAAGGGGCCCTGCACTCAATCTTCTGCCCCATAGTATGTTCTGCCATGATGTTTAGTTACTTTTTGAGAGCATGCCCTCTCAATGGCAGTTGGAAACTCACAACCCAGTGGCTGAACCTAACTCCTAAACGTGTTTTTGACGCTCCCAGTGTTGGTCTGCACTCTTTAATAATGTACCAACTCACCAGACAATTAATATTACAAGAAATTCTGTTGTCTTGAGAAACAAGAAATGCTAGCAACCCTAATTTCTCAGATTAAAATGGCTACAACTGACTTCTTGCAAAAATTGTCTATAATGTTGCCTCCACCTCCTCAGTTTCAACTCTTTTTCCCAAATCACTGTTTATATTTCCACTACCTCACAAAGACTGTTCCTGTCAGCATCACCAGTAACCTCCATAACTGCCTAATGCAGTGGTCTCTTCTTTGCTTTTGTCTTACTTGAACTTTCAATAGCATTTGTCACTTAATCACTCTGTTTCTTGGAATACTTTTTTCCCCCTCTTGGCTTCCATAAAACTCCATTTCCTAGGTTCCTCTTAGTCTCCTTTGCTGGCTCTTGTCCTCTGCTCTGCTTCTAAAGTCAGAGTGGTCTGGGCTTGGCCTGTGGTCCTCTCCTGTGTTTGCACATTTCTCCTAAATGATCATATCCAGTCTCAGAACTTTAAAGAGTTCTCTTTGCCATGTCTAGTAACTTTGGATTTCTAGTCTGGACTTTTCCCTAGAAGTCTGCACATCTACATCAAACTGCCTGTGTAATTTGACATCTCCACTTGAATTTCTAATACGCAACACTTCACAAAAAATATTTTTTTAAATGTTCATTTCTCAAACCTCCTCCCCTTCTTCCTATGTCAGTAAATGGCACAACCATCCACTCTCAGAGCAAAAACTAGTAGCTCTCTCTCCTCATCTTCCACACTCAATCCGTCAAGAAGTCTCATATTGCAAAAACACCTATCTGTAGTAGATGCTGTGGGGTGACCCCAGAGCCCTCTTCAGGACCAGAGGACTTCCCCTGCAGTTGCTGGATGTGCTGCCACCTCTTAGCCCTCTGTTCTCTCTGGAAATTGCCCTCAGCTGAAGAGAGCCACCACACCCAAGGTTACACCCCACATATAGCGACTGATGCTGGAGGCCCGACCCCTCCTGTACCGCAGGACAACTCTGAAAAGTTGTCCCAGCAGCTGTGCTCCCTGGAGTTGACCGAGGTTCACTGAGGCTGCGTCACGGCCCACCTTCTCCTTCTGCCTTTGCTGCTTCCTTCCTTTCCCCTTGCTTCCTTTTCACAGGTGTTGGTCCTGAGAGCCCTGTACAACAAACTTACTTCACCCTGACCTTTCTCAGAGTCAGCTTCCCAGGAAACCCAACCTGCAGCCCTCTCAAAAATTTATCCCCCTCTTTCCATCCCCACCCTGACTATTCCAGTGTGAGCCACCACCTTCTCTCACATTGATTACCCAGTCTCCCTGCTTCTACTCTTGACCCCACCATCCATTTTCCTCATCATTGTCAGTTTTCTTTCTTTTTTTAAAAAAAGATTTTATTTATTTATTTTTTTAGAGAGAAGGAAAGGGAGGGAGAAAGAGAGGGAGAGAAGCATCAATGTGCGGTTGCTTCTTGCGTGCCCCCTCCTGGGGACCTGGCCAGCAACCCAGGCATGTGCCCTGACTGGGTATTGAACTGGCAACCCTTTGGTTCACAGGCTGGCTCTCAATCCACTGAGCGACACCAGCCAGGGTGTCGGTTTTCTTTTTAACTATTCAATTAATTTTATCTTATTTCATTGGACAATATTTGATATATGTATACAATTTAGGAAGCATAAATCAAATGAACCTATGAACCTTCCACTCACCAAAGATATGGAATGATTGAAGTTGCCTGTATACTTTTCCTTTTTCTTATTTTATCCTCAACTGAGGATATGTTTATTGATTCTTAGAGAGAGAGGAAGGGAAGGAGAGAGAGAGAGATGGAAACATCAACTGGTTGCCCCCCATACATGCCCCAGCAGGGGATCAAACCCACAACGTAGGTATGTACCCTGACCAGGAATCAAACCTGCAGCCTTTTGGTGTATGGAACAACGCTCCAACCAGCTGAGCCACCCAGCCAGGGCTGTATACTTCTTCTCGATTGCAATCCCTCCCTACTCCCTAGAAGTAGCCACAGTCTTGTGATTTTTTTTTTAATTCCTTTGCTTCAATCTTTGTAGTATTACCATCTAGGCATTTATCACTAAACAAATTATGGTTTAATTTTTGTATGCTTTTGAGATTTACAAAAATGGAACCATAGTGAATCTGCTACAACTTTTTCTTTCCTACTCAACATTATATATTTAATCTAATATAATATAATCATTTATGTCAGTGTTTGTAAATTGGGTTTATTCATTTCCATGCTTATAGTAGTAGTAAATTAACTGAAAAATAAATTGTGTATAATCCATAATTTATTGATCTATTCTCTGTTGGTGAATATTTGAGCTTTCCATTTTTGTATAAGTGTTTTGGTCCTTATGTGCAAGAGTTTCTCCAGCATATACACCTAGGAATAGAATTGATGGATTTAGTGTATGAAGTGTTCAATTTTACAAGATAATGCCAAATTGTTCTTTAAAGTGATTATACAGAATTTTACTCTTACTAATGGTAATAAGAAATCCCATTACTGCACTAATACTTAGTATTTTTAGGCTTTTATTCATGCCAGTATAATGTGTAATATTGTCATTGGGTAATTAATTGATACTTTTTGGTTACTAATAAAGTTGAGTATCTTTTCATGTTTGTCATTTGTGTTTTCTTTTTGGCTCTTAAGAAATAGATTTTTAAGAGTTCTCTATATACTCTGTATTGTTATCATTTGCCAGTAATACATTTAGCATATACCTTCTCCAAATTTGTGACTTTTATTAATTTTTAATAAAATATTTTGATGAATAAAAATCATTTATTTTAATAGAGTTAAATTTATCAGTTATTTGCCTTGTGATCGTTTTGCGCAATAAATCCTTTTCTGAGATTATCTATGTTTTCCTCTAAAAGTTAAAATTCTGCCTTTCACAATTAACTTCTTAATTCATCTGGAGTAGGTTTTTGTGTACTATGTGAGTTAAAGGTCTAATTTTCTTCTTTTCCAAGTGTGAAACCATGAAGAACTGTGAAGAGTTTGAGATTTTATCCTACTTGGAAACTAAGAAGCTAACCTGCCAGTCTCATGCATGCTGGTGGAACACAAGACTCCCAGGTCAGCACAGCAAGCAGCAAGTTGGTGTTGGTTCCTTCTGCCACATTCTCAGAGAGCTAGGAGAAGAGGGCTGGGTGATACTTGCATTTTACTGGGTGGCATTACAGGAGAGGAACACTGAGCTTAGGGACCCTGACTCTTTTGTAATGAACAATGAGCCAGCCTGACCTTTGCCACAGAGGGACACATCTTTATTACAGAACAGTGAACAGATCTACTCATTTCTCTGGAGGGAGAGCTTGTCTCTATCTTCCCAGGGTGCTGGCCATCTAGAGCCTTGAAAACATAGCCTGGAATAGAGGCAGCTGGTGTCTCTGCTTGCAAGATGTTCAGAAACAGAAGAGGCTCATACTTTGTTGACCTTAATTGGTGAGATCCATGTTAGAGATGCTTTCCTCCAGCCAAGAGGTATGTTTGTTATCTGCCAGCTACAGGGCTCTAGGAAACTCTCTAATTTCTTGGTTTGTAATTTCTTTGATCATATGGAGTATGCAAGATTAAATTCCAGACTTGAGGGGACCAGATTTCATGTGTTAAAAATTTCAGGGGTGACTGTTTCTCTTTTTCTTTCTTCTTCTTTTTTTTTCCCCTCCATCGAGAGCCAGTGTAGTGATGAGTTCTTGATTGGCTTCTTTTGTTTGCTAGCATGAATATTTTCCCTGGGCCACCCTTGTCTAAGGTTGTAGCCACCTTCAAGTGTCCTGTTTTAGAGTGGGATTCTCAAATTTAGCTCATCCAGTTCCAGTGGCCCAAGGCTTTGTCTCCCATCCCTACTCTGATATATAGAGTTGCCTCAGGCAGTCCCAAGTTTTGCATTTGCTTACACTTCACACTCAGTCTTCGGTTTACTCTTTTTTTATTATTTTTTTAACACCTTTGGGATTTCTCTTACTTTCTTGCAAGCTAAGCTGTATATTCAAAAATAAGTTCACGGTAATTTATTCAAGACCTGGTAGTATTGTATTGATATAAGGAAGGCTTTTTAGAATATCTAGCTCATACTGCTACCAGCATAAGCCAAAAGCAATCTTATAAAAATGTAAAATAATTTGCATCATTCTTCTCTTCAGGCCCCAGGGTACCAGCCATCGCGGCCCACAAAGCCCAGAGCTTGGTCCTGGCTCAGCTCACAGCACCTCCCTCTGCGCCTCGCTGCTCCTCAAGTGTAGGACCTTATTCCTGCCTCAGGGCCTTTGCACTGGTGGCTCCCAGTGTGTGGTGTGTTCTTCCTTGTCGTCACCTGCCTGGATCATTCTTACTCTCATTTGAAGGCCACCTTTTCATTGCAGCCTTCCCCGATTAACCTTCCCATTTTCCCATTATCACCACGTTTTGTTTATTTATTTATTGTTATTCTATTACAGTTGTCCCAATTTTTCCCCCTTTGCTCTCCTCCACCCAGCCCACTGCCCACTCCCACAGTCAATCCCCACACTGTTGTCCCTGCCCAGGGGTCATTTATGCGTGTTCTTTGACTAGTCCCTTCTCCTCCTTTCCACGATTATCCTCCTTCCCCCTCCCCTCTGGCCACTGTGAGCCTGTTCTAGGTATCAATGTCTCTGGTTCTATTTTGCCCATTAGTTTATTTTATTCATTAGATTCCTCTTATAAGTGAGATCATATGGTATTTGTCTCCTTACCTTTTATGACAGAATGGATGGAACTGGAGAATAGTATGCTAAGTGAAATAAGGCAGTCAGTGAAAGACAGATGTCACCATGTTTTAAATCTAAGGTACCTATTGTCAGCTGACATTTTCCTCTTTATTGTCCCTTTTTCTACTAGACCCCTAAGAACAAGGGATCTTGCTAGTCTGGTTTACCACTATCTTCTCTGGGTTTAGAACAGTGCCTGGCACACAGTAGGGACTTCATACTAATTTGTTGAGTGACTAGAACTGAACATTGACTACTTACTCTCTTTAGGCAGGACCTGGGTTCTCCAGTGCTCACTACTTCCCATTATGTCCCTAACCCACCCTGCTTTGCCTTGGTATTTACCTACCTGGCCCCACGGGCATTTGAATTTTCAATCCCTGATCATAAATGCTACTCTAATTATATTCAGCATTTTGAGTGCAAAGGCTGTGTTTTCTGTTTTTTTCCTTCCTTCAATGACTTGCATATAGTAGAAAGGGAAGGAGTTAACAGTCATTGAATATCTCCTACCAGTCAAGCACTGTAACACCACTGTAATTTATATCCTCAAACACCACTATGGGGCCAAGAATTATTATTTATGTTCATTTTATAGATGAGGACACTGAAATTTAGAGCTGTTCAGGGTCATATAGTAAGTGAAGGATCTGGCATTATAATCCACCGAAACAACACATATTCAGCGTGAGCTATGGCAAAAGGGTTGCTAACATCTGAGGAACAGATGGTCATTTTCAATTTGCAAAGTAAAGATTGAACAATTAATTCAATATTTCAAGTCAAGTTTTCCTTGGGTAGTCTGGCTTTTCTTATCAATTTTATTTCAATGAGTATAAGTTTTAGCCTGAGGCATATTTATATTTGGCTAAAAGAGGCTTTGAGATGTTAATCATACCTTCTACATGAAGGTCCTCTTTATCCAATAAATGTCTGCAGGTGGCACATATTATGGAATCTGACAGCAAGGAGATTTTTTGATGATAGTTATTTCAGTCAAATCATCACCTGTGGGTGATCACTTTGTAAGTTATATAAATGTCTAATCATGGCGTTGTACACTTGAAACTAATATAATATTGTACATCTACTGTAATTCAATGAGAAAATGAAAAAATAAAGAAATAAATGACAAATTCATTAAAAAAAGAAAAATCATCACCTATCCCTGCATCACTGGGCAAAGATAGACACTGAATGTGTAACACGCAACCAAGCAATCTTTAAAATAACAAAATCTTATTTTTATTTTTTACAGAAATTCAGATATTCCAACAAATTTCTTTACATTTTTTTGGACCTTAAAAAATTACACACAACTTTTGGACGCAATACAACATAACAGAATGAGAAAGGGAGTCACTTAATTTTTTTTAAAAAGATAAAAACATACTTCTTATACTTAACATTTAGTGATTTACATGTGTATTACCTATGTACAAATGGTACATCATCAATGATTCATCTTCAGAGCACTGTGGTATGCTAAATTACACTTAGGTTTTATGGGAAAAACTTTTAAAAAACATTTAAATGTGGTTAGAAAACACTTTTTCAATTTTGTAAACACCACTATTAGTGATGTAAAACTCCCAATGGAATCTGTAATTTACATGGATTAGAGAAACCCAATACCTTCTATTTTTATTGCAGATAAAGTAGAGAGGTACCTCCCTTTAAATAAAAGATGAATTCTTGAAAAGTTGTGTGTAATTAAATTTAGTAAGTAGGGTTATTTGAATGCAGTGGGAGAGCTAACATTTAAAGCAAAAAAATAACTCCCAGAATGGCTACTTTAGAGATAATAAGTATTCCCTAAATTTAGTTCTTTAGAAAATCTGTGTCTTTGTGAATTGGATTTCACTGATTTGAGAATACTTGTAACATACTTTTAGCCATTTGAAACATAGTCTCATTTTTGGTGAAAAGATGGTTACTGCCAGAAATACTGGGTCGGGCACAAATAATGCCCCTTTTAAAATTACAAAATTGTAAGTATATAATTCCGTAACATAACAATATCATCCACAAGCACACCATGTGACATTTTAGGTGAAGTGTTCCAATTGCTATCCATCTAGTGCAAGACATTCGTGTGCTCTACTAACCACACTCAAGCAGGCGACTTCTGCCGGACGCTGTATTTGGCAAAAATAGGAGTGTGGCTCTAACAGAGAGAGAAGGTAAGAGAAATCAAATGTGATCTGTATTACATCTTGTATTATCTTAATTTTGAGTCAAAAAATGAAGACACATTTTCTGCTCAGGCATGGAACATGGTTTGGCTTGCACCGATTATTCCTGCATGTACCTTGTAGCTGTGATCATTCTCAATCGATTGGCCACTTCAATATTAAATATTTTTCTGTTGTTGCAGATTGGCAGAATTTGTGGTGAGGATGGTGGTGGGGAAAACCTGGGAGCAAAAGATTGTTGAAGACAACTAACTAACTGATCAGTTGTAACTACCTTCAGAGCCAACCAACTAAAAAATAATTTGAATATTTTTGAAACCAGTGTTAGTAAACAAAAGGCAATTTACTTCTACCAAGTTTCTTTGACCTGTATAAGTATATATTCATTTATTTCTAAGGCTATTAAATTATTATTTATTTATTTAGTACCACTACTATCATTCAGAAATAGGTTTAATGAAATGATTTTCTTTTTTTTAAACAAAAATGAGTGCCTGTCAGTAAGGGAAAGAAAGAATATGGTTTCTCATGACATGTATGGCAAAGAAATGGGAAGAAAAAGAAGAGATATTTCATATACCTACTTATAAAGTATATTAAATTCCTATGCATATACTAGGGAGAATTAGAAAAAGTATTTATTTGATAGCAGCCTAAATATTACATATGAGCATCAAAGGTGAAAATGAGCTTTCTATATTTTTCAGAGTTCCTTGATGCGGTTTCCTGAAAGATAGGGAAATCTATGTTGCTTGGGAACCTATGATGTAAAGATGTACTTCCTGTAATATACAGCTTGGTGGAGTAATAGTATACCTCAGACACGTTTTCTCAGTGATAACTTGTACAGACAGTAAACTGAACATACACTCGGTAAAAACTTTGAAGTGTTACACCTCTTAACTGAGTGATTGTAACTAATTACACATGAAATAAATGAACAGCAGAGATGGGAGAACCAAAGATCATGGCTCCTATGAAGATATTCAGAGGCATTTTCTAGGACACTTCCTCAATAAATGATGCTTGATTAGCCTCTTGGCTACTGAGATAGAAATACATTAGGATCAACTGCCTTTTTAAAATAATGTTGAAAAATTAAAGCTTTTTGTTTTCAGTTTGATTAAAAAAGGACAGTTTACAAACCTCAGTACATATATATTTTACATGTTAATTCTAGCACATCTATATTCCTCTTCCTTGAAATATTTCCTGAATGTGATTTCTTATGAATGTAATTTCTTGTGAATGTTATCTGCTCTTAAACAATGATAGTTTCCAATGAGCTGGTGTTTAATCCATAATCACTTCTCTTTCTAGAAAATCACTCCCATCTCTGCCTATCTAGATTTGACAAGTGCATGTTTCACTCTTGTTCGTATCCATTGCTGTACTCTGGTCTCTCACAAAGGTCTTCCGTCTTGATGTTGATGTACGAAAGCTGTTATTCGATTTGTTTAGCTTGTGCTCATTCTAGAGAATATTGGCTTAGCAGAACTGCAGAAAGGGGCAGGGGGAGGTGGGGAAGAAAAAGAGAAAAGAAAGAAAAAAAAGCATCATTTTTTAGTAAGAATTTTCTTTATGTTTATCATAGAAAACCCACACTAGCAAGTGACTCAAATGCCCTTGTCATCGAAGAAGCCAGAAGGGTTTCCTTTGCATTGAACAAACAGCATAGTCTTCTGGCAGGGGCCCCCTGCAACTCAAACATGTGTATTCCCTACATCTGGGTAAAGGTTCCAGGCTGCTTTGAAGGTGCAAGGAAGATGCAAAATGATCCCAAGCATCATCAATTTTTTTTTTTGCCTGACACAGAATAAAGCACATTTGAGTGTTTTCCTTTCCCCTCCAAGTTTTATTTATTTATTATATAATAAACCTTATAAAAGCAAGGAAAGAAATGATTATAAAGGTGAATCATTCACAATCCAATTACCTTGAGACACCAACTGTTATCTTTCCATTCCTTATCTAAATATGTACTTATTTTATATAGTTGGAATCATAGTATAGATGACACTTTCAATATTATACTGAAAATAATTTTCTACATTTCCATTCTTGGTATCATCAGCACCAATTTTTAATGACTGCATAATATTCCATTCCATTCTCATTCCTTTTCATTCCATGCTCAATATTCCATTCTCCACTATTTTACCATTGTCAGATATGTAGGTAAGTTTCTTTTTTTTTTATTATTGTCCATAGTGAATATCTTTGCATGTAAAGCTCTATTCGTTCTTTTACATTCTTTATTCAGGACAATTCCCAGGAGCTGGCTGCTTTTCCTTTCCTTCAACATATTAGGGACTATGACTGTATTGATATAACTAGATTGACTCCATTCTCTGGATACTTTTCATAGGCTTTGGCGCTGCTAACCAGGGCTTAAGGGTACCCTTAAATATTGTGAAGATGGGTGAATGCACCTAGCTGGCCAGGTTTGGGCTGAAAGAAAACAGCTTATTGGGTTTTGCATCCCAGAGAAATTAGAAACACAAATGATATTAAAATAATTGGCTCATTTTTCAGTTGTAGTCCTCATTCCATATCACAAGATAGATTATGGTGCCTGCGTGAGTGTTAGAGAGTCCTCTGCAAGATTCTGTTATTTCTAGTATTTATGCCCTTGTTTTTCAATGCACTTTAAAAAATTGTATGCACATTACAATTTTAATGAACTCTCAGTGAGAGAACTCAGTTACTTTAATGTACCCAGACCACACAGGGGATAATTGAAATATGATCATGTCATAATGATGATTAGTCTGTAATGATTTTCTGAGATTGAGTCATGTCAGCAGAAGCCCTAGGGAATGGAATGCTTTCTTCAGATGTTGTTAAAAGCAACATAAGCCATTCATTGACTTTACCCAGTGCTATGGGAGTTTCTGAACCTTGAGTGCCTCTGCTCCGGTGCCATTGAGGGGCTCTTGCTATATGGAATCCAAAGTCAAGGTTGTGGGTCCAGAATTCCACTACTCTAGCATTCTTCACTCTGGATATTTTTAAATTTAAAGTCCACAAAGATGAATGTCTGTTTTTTCCAGCAAGATCCATGAAAGATGTTGGCTGGGGTGGAGGGAGAAGGGAGTGGGGTTGTAAACGAATGAAGCAGAATAGGGAAATGGATGTTAAAAACTGGTTATGCATGTGAAAGAGAAGGTAGCCTATGGAAGCTCCCTGGGGCTATATGAGTGTAATACAAGAGAAGAAGGAGGTCAGGGGATAGTCCCCATTTCCTTGAGCCTGCAAATAAATATACTCCTGGTTCCATGACAGAAAAACCTGCTTTGGTGTAAGCCATTTGTTGGTGTCTAGGACCAGAGACTCCCTATTTCTCTTTCCTCACCTCTAAGCCCCCTTACTTGGCTTTATGATATCCCAGTGGGCTGGACAGAGTGCAAATAGCGGGGCAAGGCTTTCGGATCAGCATCCAGAGCAATGACACCCAAGCTTGGGGAGGAGAAGGGAGTTTCCTGCATGGTAGGCATCTCACTTGTAGGAAGGGAACATCTGTGACCAGTCTTACAAAGGTTCATGTTTAAGCATGGATGGAACTGGAGAGCATTATGCTAAGTGAAATAAGCCGGGCAGTGAAAGACAGATACCATCTGATCTCACCTATAAGTGGAACCTAATCAACTAAATAAACAAGTAACAAAATGTAACCAGCAACATTGAAATAAAAAATACCTAGAGGGGATTTTTTATTAACCAGAGGGGAGGTGGGAGAGGGATTACAGGAAAAGAAGGGGAAGGGTCATCAAGGAGCATGCATAAAGGACCCATCCACAAAACCAAATGGGGGAAGGATTGAGGGTGGGAGGTGGGGATGGGTGGGGCTGGGGAAAGTGGTGGTGGGAAAATGTTGACCAAAAAAAAAAAAAAAAAGACAGGGGGAGGCTAAGAATAGTATAGGAAATTGAGAAGCCGAGAACTGATATGTACAACCTATAAACATGAAGTAAGAGATGTGGGGATGATGGGATGGGGTGTAGGGCAGAGAGGATAAAGGGGAGAAAAAAAATAAGACAACTATAATAGCATAATCAATAAAATATACCAAAAAAATGTTTCAGAATGCCCTTTAAATATATTTCAATAAACATTTCATATAAATAAACAACAACAACAACAACAAAAGTTCCTGTTTACACACCACAGTTCAGGTTGACAGTCCAGGGGCAGACTAAGCAAGATAGGTCATTCATCACCAACCCTTTTTGGATCTGTTCTGGTCTTGGGTCACCTGAAGCCTCCATGTGGCTAAATCCCTTATTGGATCCCTCACTGTAATCTCACCATTGATTACTCAACCCTTTCTTCTTTTTAAAAAAAATTTAAATAATTTTTTATTTTTCAGTTACTGTTCACATATGTTATTGTATTAGTTTCAGGTGTACAACCTAGCGATTAGACATTATGTAACTTACTAAGTGATCATCTTGGTAAATCTAGTACTCATCTGACACCATATATAGTTATCAGAATATTACTGACTATATTCCCTATGCTGTGCTTTACGTCCCCATGATTATTCTGTAACAACCAATTTGTACTTTTTAATCACTTCACCTTTTTTACCCATTCCCCCAAGGTTCCTCCCGTTTGGCAATTGTCAAAATGTTCTCTGTAGCTATGGGTCTGTTTCTGTTCTGCTTGTATGTTTATTTATTTTTTATTTTTTTAAGATTCATTTGCTGATGGAGTTGTATTTATTGCCATTTTATTATTCATATTTTTAATTTTTTTCCTTCTTTTCTTAAAGAAAATCCTTTAACATTTCATGTAATGCTGATTTGGTGGTGATGAACTCCTTCAGCTTTTCCTTGTCTGGGAAAGTATCCACCCTTTGATTCTAAATGATAGCTTTGCTGGGTAGCATAATCTTGGTTGTAGGTCCTTGCTTTTCATCTCTTTGAATATTTCTTGCCAATTCCTTCTGACCTGCAAATTTTCTGTTGAGAAATCAGGTGACTTTCTTATGGGAGTTCCCTTGTAGGTAACTAACTGCTTTTCTCTTGCTATTTTCAAGACTCTCTCTTTGACTTTAACCTTTTGCATTTTAATTGTGATGTGTTTTGGTGTGCGTTTCTTTGGGTACATCTTCTGTGGGTCTTTCTACGCTTCCTGGACTTGTATGTCTATTTACTTCACCAGATTAGGGAAGTTTTCTGTCATTATTTTTTCAAATAGATTTTGAAAAAACTTTTTGAAAATCTTGCTCTCTCTCTTCTTCCAGCACCCCCATTATGTGAATGTTGGTATGCATAAAGTTGATCCAGAGTCTCCTTAACACTACTTCATTTTTTTTGGATTTTTTTTCCTGTTCTGATTGAGTGTTTTTTGCTTCCTTATGTTTCAAATCACTGATTTGATTCTTGGCTTTATCTACTCTGTTGGTTCCCTATAAATTATTCTTTATTTCAGTTAGTGTATCCTTCATTTATGACTGGTTCTTCTTTATCATTTCCATATCCTTTTTAAAAATCCTCACCCAAGGATATGTTTATTGATTTTAGAGAGTGATGAAGGGATTGAGAGAGAGAGAGAGAGAGACAGAAACATCAATGTCAGAGAGAAACATCAAGCAGTTGCCTCCCATGTGCACCCTGACTGAGAATCAAACCTGCAACATAGGTATGTACCCTGACTGGGGATTGAACCCATAGTCTTTTGGTGTATGAGATGACACTCCCACCAACTGAGCCACCTGGACAGGGCTCCATATCAAATGGAAGTTCTCTCTAAGTTCAACTACTCTTCAAAGTCCATTGAGTATCCGTATAACCAGTGTTTTGAACTCTGCATCTAGTAGATTGCATGTCTCTGTTTGTTTAGTTCTTTTTCTGGAATTTTGTTTTGTTCTTCCATTTGGGTTGTGTTTCTTTGTCTCCTCATTTTGGCAGGCTCTCTGTGTTTCTATGTATTAGGTAGGGCTGTTATCTCTCCTGAGAATGGTAGAGTGGCCTAATGTAGTAGGTGTCCTGTATGGTCCAATGGCACAGCCTCCCCAGTCACCCAAGCTGAGCATTCCTCTTGTGTCCTCCACCCTCCCTTGAAGGCTTTTGTAGTTGAGCCTCAATTGCTGTTGGTATTTAAATGGGAGGGATTTACCTCCAGGCCAGTCTACTGTAAGGACTGGCTGCAACCATCGACCACCATGCAGTGCCACTTGTTCAGGGCCTGTTCCACAAAGCAGGACTTACTTCACTGGGGCCCACTTCATTTGCTTCTTGGGTGTATCCATGTGTAGGTGGTTGGATGGTGTTTTGACATGGTTTGAAGCTGTCCACCTGGTCCACTGGCTCTGGGGTCACATGGGAGGTACAGGATAAAGCCAACACTACCTGTATTCTACCTAGGGCCACCCAGCTTGTTCTAACAAACTATCCAGAGCTGGCTGCTACTTATGCTGGGATTAGAGGTACCCAGGAATGGTCAACCTGTGAACCATGGCTAGATGCTGCTAGTGCTGGGACTGGAGCCACATAGTGAGGGGTATGGGCCATGCTGAGGCCAGCTGCTTCTTGTTTGAGAGATTTTAGGAAAGTCTGAAGCATGAGCCAAGACAGGGCATTTATATAGGAAAGACACTAGAAACAGCTTGGGTGGCTTACAAGTTTTGTGGGGTGGGGTCTCAGGGAATCACTAGGACAGGGCAAATAGTGTGAGCCAGGTCAATGGAGAATCAGATACGGTGCCTGCCTGCTGGCTCCAGGTGAGGGGGATGGTTCGTAAAAAGAACAATGGCCTCTGCCAGCACTTTTTTCTGGAGCAAACTGCTCCCGCCTCCCAGTGCTCTTCCTGATGCCAGACACTTCAGTTCCTCCCTGTTTGTCCTCAGTGCCTTTTGAGCTGCTGCCCCTGCTCAGAGGGTGTGAGTCTGAGTAAGTCTATACATGGGGTCTTCAAGAATAACTGCCTGGGACTCCAGAAGCCCTGTCTCTCACTCAGCCTCAATTCCTGATGGTTTTTATAGCCAGAAGTTATGGGGATCTCTCTTCTCAGCTCTGGAATCCTGGGCCTGGGGGCCTAGTATGGGCCTCAGACTCCTTGCTCCTCAGGGAGGACCTCGGCAGCTAAGATATCTCTCCCAATTTTTATCTGCCACATATGGGTGCAGGATCAGCTTGTTCTGCCTCTCCTCCTCTCCTTCCAGTCTCAGTGTGGCTTCTTCTTTAAATCCCTAATTGTAGGGCTTCTATTCAGGTGGCTCTGAATGATGGTTGTTCTGTAGTTTAGTTGTAATTTTGATATGGTTGTGGGAGGCTGTGCATACCATGTTTACCT
>PVJD01010087.1:0-30473 GCA_004026545.1 Mormoops blainvillei
AAAGTCATGAAAAGCAGGGACCTGCAGTCAAGATTGCTCTACCCAAGGAAAGCTATCATTTAGAATCAAAGAGCAGATGAAGAACTTCCAAGATAAGAAAAAAGTAAAGGAATTCATCATCACCGTGCCATTATTATATGAAACATTAAAGGGACTTAATTTAAGAAAAAGATCAAAACTGTGAACAATAAAATGGCAACAAATGCACATCTATCAACAGCAAAGTCTAAAACATAAAAACAAAAACAAAGTAAGCAAACAACCAGAGCAGGAACAGAATCATAGATATGGGGATCACTTGGAGGGTTATCAGCTGGGAGGGGAAGAGGAAGAAAGGAAGGCATGGTGTAAGGATCAAGAAGCATAATTGGTAGGAGCAAAATAGACAGGAGGGTGTTAAGAACAGTATGGGAAAGGGAGAAGCCAAAGAACTTATACACATGACCCATGGACATGAACTAAGTGGGGCAGATTGCTGGAGAGAAATGGGTACCAGGTGGAGGGTGGCAAAGGAAAAAATAAATGGGACAAGTGTAACAGTATAATCAATAAAATATAAAAAATATACTTTAAAAAAGCATGGCTAGAAAAGATAGACAAATTAATTAATAGACAGAGAAATCAAGAAAAAGAAAAAAAGAAAAACATGTGCCAGACGTCATTGGAGAACTAGTAAGGCAATTTGCTGAGCCAAGACCCAGAAGAAAGGAAAGCCAAGAGAGGTGAACCTGGCATTTGGAGCTGCTTTTTTCTTGAGGCCATTACTAATTTGAAAGAGACAACTGAGTAGCAAAAAGAACAAAACAGAAGTTTGGCGCTTTCACAGGGTCAGGTGGGCAGAGTTTAGAACTCAGTGTCCCCTAGGAAAGATAAGTTCTGGCAAACAACCTAGGCTTTTGATTTGGACTACAAAATGTTACATCTTAAGAGTAAGGGTGAATCAGAAATAGACCAATTCTTATAAGAAATAAAGTCTAGCTTCAAATCTTCAAATCAGCTCTATAAATTAGAGATTAAGATGAAATGCCCCAGCCTTGCTCTATACCAGATTTAAACACAAATCTTTTCAGGAAGAAGATGCCATTACCTAGAACCTCAAATCATCTCTACATTTTTTCATAAACAATGTATGACACTCAATAAAAAATAACCCAGCACAGTAAAATAGAACTTATAAAATAAAACTAGGCATACAAGAAAGTAAGACTTGACAGAAAGCCAAGGGAAGAAATATACAATACAGACAGGCTCATAGGGGATACTGAGGTGATGAGAATGGCCATTAAAATAAATATGACATATATTCAAGAATGTAAATGACACGATAGAGAATTTTAACAGAAAATTTGAACTTATAGAAAAGAATCAAATGAAAATTCTATAAACAAAAAATATAATTTTAATTTAAAAATGATAAAAAAGATGGTATTAAGAGCTGATTGGATACAGCTGAAGAGAGATTTAATAAACAGAAATAGTGTGTGTGGGCATGTATGTGTGTACACATGGAAGCTCAAAACAATATTGAGTAAAAGAGGGCAGACATAAAAGAATACTGTACATACAGAGTACTGTATGGTTCCACTTATATAAAGTTTAAAAACAGACAAAACTAATCTATTGTGTTAGACACCCTGAATGGTTAGGTTTGGGGAAGATAAAGGGAATAGTGATAGATGGCAGAATGAGAGGGGCTAGGTCTTATTCATCAAGCTGTTTATGACTTGTATACTCCTGTGTATGTTATACATAATAAAATGTTAAAATATATGTGAACACTTACATGCAAACATGAAAGACTGTTAAGAGAAGTTATATTTAAGCATTTTGGACAATTTTTAAAATTTTTGTTTTTTTCTATAATGATCATAAATTCCTTTTTTTTAAAAAAGGAGATAAATAAGAGAAAAAGAAGAAAAAGACTCTGGCTGGTGTGGCTCAGAGGACTGAGTGCTGGCTTGCAAACCAAAAGTTCTCCGGTTCAATTCCCAGTCAGGGCACATGCCTGGGTTGCAGGCCAAGTCCCCAGTAGGGGGTGTGCAAGAGACAATGACATATTGATGTTTCTCTCCCTTTCTTTCTCCCTCCCTTCCCCTCTCTCTAAAAATAAAATAAAATCTTTTTAAAAAAAGAAGAAAAAGAAATACTGACTAGTTTCTATTTATTATAATTCTCTGATCATGGAATAAAAGAAAATGGGACTTATATTTGACTTAAGAAAGAATATCTGGGAACTAAAGCTTGTTAAACAGAGAAAATGATGGATTCTTCTTCAATGGTGGTCTTTTAAAATAGTATAAGTGTTAAGTGTGGTCTTCCTTGAAGGCGTGACTGTAGACCAGAATACCTCTTAAGACTAATTTTGTGTCTATGATCCTATAGTTTTCAGTGTGAGGGAGATATACTGAAGGAACTTCTTTCATAGTGAGTATACCTTTCAGGTAGTGAGCTAGTGACAGGGAATAATAATATGTAATCCTATTTTTAGGGCCTCGCAGTCTATGAAGATCATATAATTATAGATGAAATGTGATAAAGTAGAATAAATGTCATTCACTCATTCATTAACAATTATCAACTGTATAGGCATTAGTCAGACTCTGATTGGATTGGAATATTCCAGTAAACAGAACAAAATCCATGCTCTCATGGAGTTTATATTCTAGTAAACAAACACATATATTTATATAACACATCAAGTGGTGATAAGTGCTATTAATTTCAAAAAGCAGACTAAGGATAAAGAATAATGGTGGGACAGTTGTACAGATTAAGCTATTTTAGATAAGATAGGTGAGGAAGGCCTCTATGATTGAGGACACTGGAACAGACACCTGAATGAAGTGGGGGACTGAGTGGTTCGTGCTGCTTTCCATCTTTGAGCAGTCCAGAAAGAAGCAGTGTGTTTGGATCATCCCAGTAGGAGCAAAAAGGCCAGTGTGGCTGGAGCAGCATGAGCAGGCAAGAGAGAATGGTAGGAGATCAGGTAGTTTGGAAGAGACCGCACAGGGACTTATGGTCTATGATGGAGACTCACAACTTTATCTTTATGAAGTGGGAAACTGCTGAGGAGTTTGAAACAGAGACATGATATGAACTAACTTAAGTTTTAAATATCTGGCAGCTGAGTGAAACTAAGATTGTTGGAAGATTTTTGCTCTTCTCTAGGCAGGACGTGCTAGTATTTGGACCACTGGCAAAAAGATATCACAGAAACTAGGGAAAGGGGAAATAATTCTGGATATATTTTGAAGACAAAGACAATAGGAGATGTGGAGTATGAGAAAAAATAGAGGAGTCAAGAATAACTCCAAAGTTTCTAGTCTGAGAAACTAAGAGAATTGAGAAGCATCATTTATTGAAGTGGTGGTAGTCTTGAGAAACGCAGTTTGGAAGGGGTATGGGATTATCCTAGCAGAATCAACCTTATTGTTCCGTTAATACAAAGGAGGCAGTAACTAAAAAGACTGAGTTAGGCAAGTGACCCTTCGGAATGGATAAAAAGAACCATTCTCATATTTTGATGTGCCTTTGCAAATTTCCAACATCACATAGAGTGTAATGCTGATAATTTTTTTTATTTTTAAATTTCTTTTTCTTTTTTTATTATATTTTTTCCACCGTCATTTAGTCCCCTTATACACCCTTCCCCACTGCAATCACCACAGTGTTATCCAAGTTCATGAGTCCTTTCTCCTTTTTGCTCAATCCCTCCACCCCCAAATCACCCCCCCCTCCTTTAGCAGTCATCCTGCTCTCTAACGAATCGGTCTCTATTTTCTTGTTCAGTTCGTTCATTAGATTCCACATATAAGTGAAATCATATGGTATTTGTCTTTCTCTGACTGGCTTACTTCACTTAGTAAAATTTTCTCCAGGTCCATCCATAGTATTGTAAAATTTTCTTCTTCTTTACCTTCCAAATAGCATTCCATTGTGTAAATGTCCCATAGTTGTTTTATCCACTCATTTACTGATGGACACTTGGGTTGCTTTCATATCTTGGCGATTGAAAATAATGTTGCAATGGTATGCTTATGTTCTTTTGAATTAGTGTTTTGGGTTCCTTTGTATATATTCCCAGAAGTGGGATTGCTGCATCAAAAGGCAGCTCCATTTTTAATTTTCTGAGGTAGCTCCATACTGCTTTTCACAGTGGCTGCATTACCACTAATAGTGCAAAGGGTCCTCCTTTCTCCACATCCTCAGCAGCACTTACTGTTTGTTGATTTATTGATGATAGCCATTCTGACAGGTGTGAGATGATATCTCATTGTGGTTTTAATGTGCATTTCTCTGATGATTAGTGACATTGAGCATCTTTTCAAATGTCTTTTGGCCATCTGTATGTCCTCTTTAGAGAAGTTACCTATTCAGGTCCTTTGCCCATTTTTCAATTGGGTTGTTTGGTTTGGGGTTTTGTTGTTGTTTTTTTTTTTGATGATGAGTTTTGTAAATTCTTTATAGCTTTTGGATATTAACTCCTCATCAGATGTATTGGCGAATATGTTCTCCCATTCTGCGGGTTGTCTTTTTATTTTTTGAGGTTTTCCTTTACTAATAACTTTTTAAAAACTATTTGCTATTAATTTTGCTCAAATTGATCTTTTTTAAATTGTCTTTTTAAAATTTTTTTCAATTTTTATTTTTTTAAGATTTTATTTATTCATTTCTAGAGAGAGGGAGAAAAACATTAATGTGTGGTTGCCTCTCGCATGCCACCACTGGGGATCGACCTGCAACCCAGGCTGGGAACTGAACAAGTGACCTTTGGTTCACAGGACAGCACTCAATTCACTGAGCCACACCAACCTGGCTAAATTGTCTTAATAGGATCATAATTAACATCAAAGCATAATATTCACTCCTGGAAACCCTTTTAACTCCTGCACATTCTTTATATCAACCTCAAGTGTGGTCCTTTCTGGGAAGTTTTCCTTCAGCTCTTCAATTAGGGCTACATGCTTCTCTTAAAGATTTCCATAGAACTCTGAGGATTATTTTTATCATGTTTCTTTACTAAATACACTATATTATCATCACCTATTTTTCTTCTATGGGGTCAAATGGACAGGTTAAATTAACTTTGACTATCCAATAGCAGACTCAGACCTTGGCACTTGATAAAACATGTGGGAAAGGAAGGCAAGGAAGGTGGGAAAAGTCTGGAATGTACTGTCTCTCCATTACCTGGAAATTATTTTATTGCAACAGGTCTACCTGACTTAAGTGCACCCTTTATCCATTGGGCCAAGTGAGATGTAGGTGTATTCCAGAAATGTTGTTCAGTGAGACTAAGTGGAAAATTATAACACAATGGCTTCTGGAAGCATCTTAATATCTTCCCTGTGTTGCAGTTGTATTAAGACTAGAATTATAGACTAGAGCTGCTCTATAGGACTTTCTCTAACGATGGAAATGCTCTATATCCATGCTGTCTAATAGACTAGCCACAAGCTACGGGTAGCTCTTGAACACTTGAAATGTGGCTAGTGTGACTAAGGAACTGAATTTATAATTTAATTTAATTTAATTTAATGAATTTAAATTTAAATAGCCACATGCGGCTAGTGACTACAGTTTAATTAGTGCAGACTCTCAATATCGGAAGTCATATTTTCTAATTTCCTCACTTTACGGGTGAAGAAACTCAGCCTTAAAGAAGCAATGTTATTTGCCCAACTTCCTAATTCCTTATACTGAAACATGTTTCTGTTTTTGTCACTGGTCATTCCCAATATGACCTTTATGTCGAAATCCACTTCTTCCACAGGAACTTTAAATATTCAGAGCGCAGACCTAATGCAACACTTACAGAGTAACAGCAGTAATAAGCCAAATTAAAGGGAAAAAAAGACTTTAAGTGCCACTATATTTAGAAAAATGTGATTTTCCTCAATAAGGAATCTTTAAAAATTATTATGATTATAATAAATTACATACCATGGCTTATTTGTTGAAACTCAGTATTAGCTGCACGTAACGTTACTGCCATGGTAAACTGAATAACTAAACAAAGAACCCAATTTCTGAGACTTTACATACTCACCTAGATAATAATGAAATGGGGACACATAAAATAACTAAGAAATGACTATGTAAAATGAATATCACTTTTACCTCAAAAAGCACCTCCACGTTCTGTACAAACAATGTTGGGGGGACAAAAGGTTGGAGTTGTATGTATAGATGATTGTGGTTGGGCAGGAGTGGTGGAGGGCTGGCAGGAGGTTGGGAATTGTCTCTCTTCTCCTGTAATAATAAACACAATTTTTTGTGAACTTAAACCTACTATGTGCCAGGTCCTAACAGGGGTGTCCAACCCCCAGCCCACAGGCTGCATATGGCCCAGGATGGCTATGAATGCGGCCCAACACAAAATCATAAATTTACTTAAAACCTTTTTTTGCTCATCAGTTTTCATTAGTGTTTGTGTATTTAACATGTGGCCCAAGACAACTTTTCTTCTTCCAGTGTGGCCCAGAGACGCCAAAAGGTTGGACACCCCTGGAAACCAAACTATTTCTCTTTAGACTTTTTTTGCATGTTCACCTGACAAACCTCCAAACTTAGACATCTATTTCTCTCTCTTGCAGCGGGGAAGCTGAGCTCCTGGAGTAAATTTCACTTGCTGGGCAGACTGGCCACAGATGTAAGATGGTCCGTCTCAAGTCACCACCTCTGCTACTCAAGGGTTTTTCATCCCACTCTCCTCATAGTCCAGCACCCTACCTCTGCCATGCCACTCTTTTAGATGACTTCCTCTCCAGCTTTGCTGAGAACAGAAGCCATCGGATAAGAATCCTCATCAGTAGACACTTCATGTCTATAAACTTATAGACATTGGCACCAATTCTCTCTTCCTGTTACAATCAGGGACATAGCCTTCCCCACTTCTAAGTCCATTTCCTCCACCCTTCTCTCTTTTCAGTGACTATGCTTTTTCTTGTACTCTGTCACTTCTGGATCTTGTCTCTTTTTTTTACTCAGTCTTTCCCATCAGTATTTAAATATCCTCATGTCTATTCTATTTGAAAAGATACAAAAACAACCTTCCCTCCATACTACATACTCCCCAAGTACCGACCCAACCATCTCTTTCTCTCCACAAACAAACTTCTTGAAAGTGTGTTTAATTTCTTCACTTTATCCTCCCATCTTAAATCACTCCAATCTGGTGTACACCCACCACTCCACAGAAACTGCGCTTAATTCACCAGTGACCTAGGTGGGTAATTTCATAGGTTACTTGCAGTCTTTTATCTTTTTATTTAGCATTAGGCATGGTTGACTGTGCCGCCTTCTTAAAGCCTCTCTCCTGCTGGCACCTGTATCACACACTCCCCTGGTTTCCTCTTACATTTTAGGCTTCTCTTTCTTAGTGTCCCCAGTACATTCAATCTATTTTATTCAACCAATAAGTACTGGAAGCTCTTAAGGCTTAGTTCCATGCCTCTCATCCTCTCACTCCTCTTTGCTCTCTTGAATCTGCAATGCCACTTAGTTAAGCAGATGACTCCCAAATTTATATCTCTAGTCTTCTCTTGTGAGTTCGAGACTTTTAAATCCAACTATCTACCTACCATCTACATTTGGATGTTTCCAAAGGTCAAGATCTTCCCTGACAAAGTTGTTTCTCCTCCCGCGTTCTCAACCCTGACTAATCAGACCATACAACTTCACTCACTCAAAAACATGGGGCTCATCCTTGGCCCTTGCACCTACTTCTCCATATTAATCAATTAATCCTATTATCCTATCTTCTATATGGCTCTGAAATCCATCCATTTCCTCCATCTGTGCCATCACTACCCTACTCTAACTCTTGCTACTCAAGTGTGGTCCATGACCAGGAGTATCCTATTCACCTCAGAGCTTTTTGGAAACACAGCATCTTAGGCCCCGCCCCAGACCTATTGAATCAAAAAGAACCTTTGCTAAGAAACCCAGGTGATTTGCGTTCACAGAAAAGCCTGTGACTACCCTGCCCAATCCCCCTGCTTCTATTTTTGCCTCTTCCAAAAGATCCACCACACAGCAAGGCAGATCATGTCCCTCACATACTGAAAGCCTTTCAATAACCTCCCATTTTTCTTAGAATAAAGTATATTCTATATACTTTTCCTATTATATGCTATGATTCAAGATATGCTATGTCCTTTGTCTAACTTTCACTTTTATTGTATCTCAGACAAGAAATATTTGACAGCTTTAATTTTTAAAAAGCAATTTAAATCAATAAATGTTTTTAGCTAATTTTGTTTTTTTTGTATGAATGTTATGTTGCCTTACAAATGGTACTATTTCTTAGCTTGTGTAGTTAGTAAATTTATATAATAGATGAACATAAAAGGCTCTCAAGTATTAAAGAAGTGGTTTTCTTTGCAAAATGACATTAATTAGGCTCTGAAAGCTAGAGACAAATCCCATTGGGTGATCAGGGTTAAAATTTGAATGTTGTAGGCATGGAAAATAAAACTCTTACAAGTTTTTTGGTTTTTTTTAATGAGTGAGGCAGTATGCTAGACATGAGGGCCACTTCTTTGAAAGAACATCATCTGCTTTATCCAAATATATTAAATACAGGTGCAGCACACTGTTTCAATTCTCGTGTCAAATGCCACTGTGGGAAAAGTTTTTGTTGTCATGGTAACCTATGAACCTCTGAAAACAAAAGCCTACTGTTGAGTCATAAAATTCAATTAAAAATATTCCTTTTACTTGTTTAAATATAAAAGAGAAGTTTGGGAGTAGAAATATTTCATAAGGCAATTCAAGATATTAAATGCAATGTAGATTCTCCTCAAAATCTCTCTATACCTTGTAATTTGCAATAGGGAATGAGATACTGCTAATAAGCCTTAAGTTGTCTAAAATGTTGGCTGAAGTCATCAGGCAGCTCTGCTTTCAGGTAGGACAGTCCAAGATACTTTCCAGGAAGACTAAGAGACTCCTCCAGAATGTTTCTGATTCATCTGAAGTGCCAGATGGCAATCATTGGTGGTGTCACAGAGAGAGCAACAAGCAAAAGCAGGCTTTCCTAAGGTCACCTTCAGGAGGGATGACAGTGAGGCTTCTGCAAAGCAGGGACTAAAGAACCTAAAGCTTAAAGATGAGCTTGAAAGGGCCAAACTTGGAGGAGGATCAAAAAAACTGAACGCAGCTAAATGAAAGAAGCCAGTTACACAGGGACATATATTGTATGATTCTGTTTGTATGAAACATTCAGAATGGGCAAGTCCATAGAGACAGAAAGTAGATTATTGGTTGCTTAGGATTGGGGGAAAGGGATGGAGAGAGAGCACGTCAAAGGCTAAGAGATACAGGGTTTCTTTTTGGTATAATGAAAATATTCTAAAATTGTAGTAATGATTGCACAACTCTGTAAATATAGAGAAAAGTACTGAATTGCACACTTTAAATGGTTGAATTGTTAAGTATGTCAATAATATCTCAAGAGAGCTGTTAAAAATAAATTTAAATAAATTCTAAAACATATCCCCCCCACAAAAAAGATAAGAAAAATTTAAAGATATTGAGGAATAATAGTGACAAATGTTTCATATGATTCATATATAACTATTTCTTGATTTTTTCTGTTAGCTATCAATCATTGACTTCCTGCTATACCAAATGAAGATTTCACTTATCTACCACCCCCCACCATGCACACATATATGTTTTCCTCCCACCTTTCTCCCATTATAGCTATAGTGTAGATTTTGGTAAGATCAATATTTAGCCCTGAGGACTCTCAAATTTGTATCTCCAACAGGGTTCTTTCCCAAGTCTGGATGATATCCAGGTGCCTAATAAATATCTATACTTTACTACCTAATAGACTTCTCAAATTTAATTTGTCCAAAGCTGAACCCTTTATAAGGTCCAAAACCTACTCCTCTCACTGCCTTTTGCATCTCAGTAAATGGCATGCCATTGTTCAAGTTGCTCAAGTCAAAAACCCCAGAGGCATCTTTGCCTTCACTCTAACTCTTCCATCTTGTATCTTATCTGTCAGCAAATCCACTTGATTCTGCCTTCAACATATATTCAGAACTTGACACCTTCTCACCACCTCCTTGATACCCTTCCTGCTCTATCATTTCTTCCTTGAATTGCTGCACTGGCCTCCCAATTGGTTTTCCCACTGCTGTCCTTAGTGCCTTGAACCTGCTCAACAGAGCGATCCAGTTAAAACAAAATCAGATCATGCCAGTCTTCTGCTCCAAAGCCTCCAATAGCTCCCTTTGCACTACAGAGGCAACGGCGTACCTGATTACAGAGATTATCAGCATCATATAGACCTACCTGAACTGGTAAATGCAATTGGCCCCTGGATGGTCTGTTACCCTAACACACAAGCCTAATGCCTATTATCTATAGTTTTCTGGAAGGGTTAGGAAGGTTAAAACTCTGCTTAAAACATCAACCATAAAAACAACTCAGCCTTTAACTGTTAAGTTTATAACACTCTCCAATGGAGACATTTTTTGCACTGGTAAACAGAAGTCCTCACCATTGCCCTCTGCATGGGATAAGGACTGTAGACTATTTTTCTACACAGTCTAAACTCCTCCAAACCAAATCTACTTCTGATTTCCTTTCATGGGGAGGGGAGAGGGTACCTGCCCCTTTTCCTGAGCTACTCTTTACATACACAGCCCCTCTCAGGTCCCTTACGCAAAGCCTATGCAGCCTTTTCAGGGTCCTACCTTTGGGAGCAAACAAGACTTTTCAAAAACAGACCAAGACATCTATTGGGGCAAATGTTTGGATGTTTTAATCCTGTTTCTTTCTGTTTGAAAATGAGCCTGTCCCTTATTAGCATCACACTCTTGATCCAGTTTTTGTTTTATTAATCCACAATAATCACCTTAATCTGTGAAATTCAAATATGTTATCTGGGAAGCAGTGTCACCAGGAAATGAGAAATAGGGTTTCCTCTAGGGATTATAGAAGGAGCACTCGAAGAATTTACAGAAAACTTGCTCTAAGTTAGTTTAGGAAGCATGGTTATTAAAATACTTGTTTTGACCCTATTTTTTCTCCAAAATGCTGGGAATGGGATAGTGGCAAAAGCATTTACTTCTGCTGAGCCTATTAGACTCTCCTTGTAGTGAAGGAGGGACTGCAGGCGAAGGCCTCTTCTCTTGGTCTCTTGCTGGTTAAACTATTTCTTGGTCCTCGCTCTACTCATGAATGTTTATTGATTCATTCAGGCTACTGGCAATTCAATCCTATTTTCTTTTCTCCTCAAGTCTTTTAATAGGTATCTATCTCTTAAGAGTTCTTTTTCCAAAACCCACTTTAATTTCCTCAGCTTTCTTTTTCTTTGCTGTCCATCCTTCTCTTATTCACAAATATTTGCTAAACACCTATGCTTTATCAGAGTCCATCTGTGCGCCAGTGACAATCACAAGAGCGAAGGAGGCAGAGAGCAAATGTCAAGACAAGCACATATACTCACACACAAGATGCAGCAGCTTCTATGTTTTTGAATTTGCCAAGGTTGAAATGAATCTTACAGGGAAAGAAAGAGAGAGAGAAAGAAACTTTACAGTCTCGAAGTCAGAGAACACCACAATATAGTTATCCTTTAACACTTTTAGTTATTACCTCTGCTGTTTGCCTGTATGCTTCTAAGTAACATGAAGTTGCCCTCTGATGCTGCATTCACCTGGGAAGCAGAGCCTGGGGCAAGGGCTTGCATCTGAGCAGAATACCGAGGACTAATACCAACGACAGGAGCAAGCGGTGGGCCGAGGGCAAGGGGCGAGGCAGGGAGAGCCAGTACAGATGCATTATGATTGTCACCACTGTGGGCATCTGGGGTTCAATTCTGCTTGGGGTCTTCGGAGGAGTCATGGAGAACACACCTCAGAATTGCCTACCCACAGATAGAAGGGGGAGCATTTTCTTACGTGCTTTCCATTCCTGCATGCATGAGTGCTGCAGGGTATGCTGGAGGAGTCGCAGATGTGTGGTGCAGCTGATGTGAGGTGCTCAAAACAGGTTACTGAAGCAATGGTTTCTCTAACCATTGGTTAGAGAAAAAGGTGGGCCGGGTTCGAGGCAGCAAAAATGTCCAATACAACTGCTCTTTTCTTTTTTTAAATAAGAATGTCCATAACAGCTTATTCACAATAGCCAAAAACTGGAAGTAATCCAAAAGTCTATCAACAGGAGAATGGATAAACAAATTAAAATATATTCATGCGACAAAATCTTACTCGGTGACGAAAAATGATGGAGTATTTTTTTGTACAGTCTTTTTTTTAGTATATTTTATTCATTATGCTATTAAAGTGGTCCCGATTTTCTCCCTTTGCCTCCTTCTGTCCAGTAAATCCCTCCAGCAATCCCCTCTAAGGAGGATTGCTCCTTACTATCTGTCCATATCAGTGTTACTCATATACAACCTGAATTTCTTTAGATATCCTCCCATTTTTTCCTTGGGGGGAAAAAAATCATTGGTAATTCCTTGTTTAGAATTTTGCTTTTGGTAAGCCTTTATCCCTCTTGAGCCAACTAGGCTTTTAGAGTTTAGAGTTTAGGGTTTGGAATCAGATCTCTTTCTTCCATCTGGGCATTTTTGACATCATACCCTAAAACCTAGGGTATGAAGTTGACCAAGCTCAGGGCAGAGGATCCAATGCAGAGCTGGCCGGGTCCACCCTGACCCTTTCGGAGAACTTGTTGCTCTGTTTACCCCTGTGCCCCAACATCCCACACACATACACAGGCTAAGACCTTGAGCTCAGTGGTTGATCTATGGACCATCCCTGGCCCTTTGACCACAGTCAGTTGATCTTAGTTGGAAATACCTGGTCAGAACAAGCCTGTAGATTCTTTTCCCTGGGAAGATGGAATAGGGAAGCAGAGACTCTCAGTTTCACAGGCACTTGGATGGGAAGTGGAAGGAGGCAGAGCCTGCAATAGCTACTTCTGGCTCGCTGCATTTAGATGACCAAGAAAGCTGGCTTTCAGAGAGAAGAACAGAGCAGGCACGGGGAAGGAAGCAGATATACTACAGCAGACATAATTGTTGCCCTGCTCCAATCCCCTTGGGTTCCTTTCAGCAGCTTTGTGCATGCCATTGCCAGCCCCTGGAAGCCTTGTTGCTCACCGCCCTTACCAGTGGCTTGCTGAGGATTGCACTTAGGTGCCAAAGCCATCCCATCTATATGGAGAGCTAGGAGCCCCTGGGAGTTTTGTTTCCCCTTATTCCCCACCACCCCGCTACTCACAGGCTATAATCATCAACTGATCAATGTCCAAGTACAAAAATCCAAGTCCATTGTTTAAGGTAAAACAAATTCTGAGGTCTGATTTACACCCCTGAGCTCCTCATTTTCCAGCAACTAAATTCCCCCAGCAGCATCTCACTTACACCTAAGTCCTTGGTGGTTGGAACAATCTGATGCAGAACAAATGGGAAGCCTGGCAGCCTAGAAACACAGATAGTGGCCTCAGGCTTGAGAGATTGCTACTTCCTGGTACAGGTCCCTTATGGGATCCAAAGCTTTCCCCTCTGTTGGTTCTGTGGCCTGTTCCTGAATCATTGGTTCACTTCCTCCTTTGGATTAAGCTTGAACCAGCCAATTTCTCTGACTTGTTGACTTAAATACATTCCACAGGCACCCAGCATTCCCTCCTTGCTGGTAGAGTCACTGTCCCCCAGACATCCCAAGCTTTCACTATGATTGATTATTTATTTCCAATTGGTCAGCATTTGGGAGATGAAATTATCAACAAGACAAGATTAGAATTTGCAAGAGGCTCTGCTTTTACTGAAAAGTGGCTTCTAGCAGATTTCTAGACATTTAAGTCACTCATCACTGATATTTTTGGCCATGCTTATGCTTTTATACTTGTTTCTAGAACTTGAAAAGCTAGCTATACATTTATCATACAATAAATAAATATAAATATATACATTTAATATATGTAAGTAGTATATATAAATATTTATATATGTATATCACTTTTGTCCTAGAACAAAATTTTACTATAGTTAACAACTTTAAAAATATTATTTTAGATGACAACTGGTCAAAATGGCAGCGTAGACAGACATGGCTCACCTCATTGCACAACCACATCAAAGTTACAACTAAAATATAGAACAGCCATCATGCAGGAACATCAGAAATCAAGCTGAATGGAAGTCTGACAACTACAGAATTAAAGAAACAACATCCATCCAGACTGGTAGGACAGGCACAGGTATGGAATGGGCTGGCTCCGCACCCACATGGACAGAAATTCAGGAGGGATATCTCAGGAACCAGGTGTCCCAGATCCGCACCACAGCCCCCACCCAAGGGTTCCAGTGCCAGGAAGAGGAATCCCCACAACTTCTGGCTGCAAAAACCAGCAGGGATTGAGTCGGTGGAGGAAACTGCTAGAGCCCCAAGCAGTTCCTCTTAAAGAACCCACACATGGACTCACCTACTCAGACTTACTCGCTCTGAGCTCTGGCACTGGGGTAGCAGCTTGAAAGGCACCAGTGGCATATAGAGAGAAACGGAAGTGTCTGGTATCAAGGCAAGCGGAAGCCATTGTCCCTTTGCTAAACCCTCCCCCAACAGAGCCGGTAAACTGGTGCCATATCTGAGACTCCATCAACCTGGCTAACACTGACCCACCTTGGAGATTCCCAGATGCTCTGCCCTACCCAATTTATTGGCCCACCCAAGATGCTTTTCCATAAGAATGGGTGGTATTGGCTCCTAAATCCTATCAAACAAGCAACAGTGAGCCCTAGCAGCAGCCAGATTAGATTCACAGTTTGACTTTGCCTGGGAATCTCTAAGCCCAGTATAAGTA
This sequence comes from Mormoops blainvillei, assembly GCA_004026545.1. Classification (NCBI taxonomy): domain Eukaryota; kingdom Metazoa; phylum Chordata; class Mammalia; order Chiroptera; family Mormoopidae; genus Mormoops; species Mormoops blainvillei. The sequence continues at coordinate 14,830 of PVJD01010087.1, forward strand.
GCAGCCACCTCAGATTGCTTTACAGCTCAGGAAGGGTGGCCCTGAGCAAAACACAGGTGAGGGCTGACCTTGGCCAGCACCACCCTGGGAAACGCCAGGGCTAGTGCACCCAGTGAACAGCTACAGACCACCTTGGAGCACCACCACCCTGCCCCTGCATAGCTGATCCTCCATGGAGGGCAGAGGTTGGTGGTCAGTGGTCACAGCCAATCCTTGCAGCTGACTGGCCTGGGTAAATCCCTCCCATTGATCTGCCAACAGCAACCCAGGCTCAAGTACAAGAGAAGAGTGTACTCAGCTCACACAAAAGGCACACCTCGAGTACCTAGCTTGGATGATAGGGAAGGCTGTGCCACTGGACCCTACAGGACACCTACTACATTAGGGCACACTAACCAAGACGCGGAGTCAAAGCAGCTCTATCTAATACATAGAAGCAAACATGCGGAGATGGTCAAAACTTGGAGACAAAGAAACATGGCTCGAATAAAAGAACAGATCCAAACTCCAGAAAAAGACCGAAATGAAATGGAGATAAGCAATCTCTCAGATGCAGAGTTCAAAACACTGGGTTTTGTTTTTGTTTTTTTAATGATTTTATTTATTTTTAGAGAGAGGGGAAAGGAGGGAGAGAAACGTCAATGTGTGGTTGCCTCTCTTATGCCTTCTACTAGGGACCTGACCTGCAACTCTGGCATGTGCCCTGACTGGGAATTGAACCAGTGACCCTTCGGTTCACAGACCGGCGCTCAATCCACTGAGCCACACCAGCCAGGGCCAAAACACTGTTTATAAGGATGCTCAAGGAACTCAGTGAGGAACTCAACAGCATAAAAAAGATCCATACAGAAATAAAGGATACATTAACTGGAATGTAGAACAATTTATAGCAGGGGTGTCCCACCTTTTGGCATCTCTGAGCCACAATAGAAGAAGAAGAGTTGTCTCAGGCCATGCATTAAATATACAAACACTAAGGAAAACTGATGAGTAAAAAAAAGGTCCATGCAAAATTTTCGTGATATCCTCCACCTTAGATAAGCAAGAAAGTACTCACACAATAACCCTAATTATGCAGCAGCCCTTTCGATAATCTTTTAAAATCATCAAGCAGGTCCCAAGTTCGTGATCACTAATAAAGAAAATGTACATATCTAAGTAATAAAACATCATTGATTTTTAAAATATTTTTATTATAAAAGTAAAAGAAAAGATGGCAACATAAAACTAGTGAGATGTTTGATGTTGTATTTGAGAAACTGGTGCATTTATATCTGGTTTGATAGAAGTAGTTGCAATTCTCAGTGAGTTCTCAAGGTGCTCATCAGATATTTTGGTTCTAATTTTACTCTTAATGTAATGGGGTGCGGAGCTAGAGGTTCCCCCAAAATGGAGAGAACCACCACAGTTGTCATTTGGGGGATGAGGGAAATGAAACAGGGTCATTGAGGGCTATCTTGCATTTCTGAAGATCTTGGTCAGTGTTTTAATAACATTGAAAAGCTGTGCCTGTGCTCAGAGCCATGGAGATGGGCATGACTCTGTAGCCAGAGGGGGTTCCTGTGTCTGGGAGAGCGGCTCGGAGGCATCTCAAGGCCACGCTTGCCCAGACTAACAATGGCAGCCAAGAAAGGCAGAAGAAGCCAGGCTACTGACAGGTGTAACCCAATGTGGGAGGAAATGGGGTTACCGAGAAAAATCAAGTCAGGATTTAAAACCCAGGCGCGGCCCTGGCTGGTGAGGCTTAGATGATTGAGCACTGGCCTGTGAATCAAAGGGTCGCTCTTTCGATTCCCAGTCAGGACACATGCCTGGGTTACAGGCCAGGTCCCCAGTAGGGGGCATGTGAGAAGCAATCATACATTGATGTTTCCCTCCCCTCTCTCTCTCCTTTCCCCTCTCTCTAAAAATAAATAAATAAAATCTTTAAAAAAATATTCTTGAAAACCCAGGCATGGCAGCCATGCTGGGGCTTTACCACATGGTTTAGGAGCAAAGAGCAGGCTCTCTTGACCACACAGCTTAGAGAGCAGGATGTAGCAGCCATCCGGAGCTCTCTCTTGTCCACACGATTTGAAAGAATGCAGAAGAACTCCCACCGGCCCACCATTAGGATGCAGTTTTGGATTAAGAACGGGAGCCTAGCCCGGCTACAGACTTCTATTTCTTTTCCTGAGATACGGTACCCCTGGCTGATCTGGTTTGGCAAGGGGAAGCAGGACTGTGTGTGTGTGTTGGTGGGTGGTTTAAAGGGACTTTGGGATTTAATGGCGACATTCTGCCATTACTCTAAACCTGTATAACTTTTAATTAAATAATTCCTTTTCTTTTTACCAAACTCTGGCATTGAAAACCACAACTCTTACTGGCAGTGAGCAAAAAAAAACCCATAGAGTAACAAAATCCGCAGGGGCAGGGGCGTGTTTCTGTAACATTAATGTGTTTCATTCTTTAAAATAGTTGCTCACAAAGGTAGGTGCTGCCAAATAGCGGTGACATGAATAAGGCATGATTGTGAAGCAAGGGATATTTGTTTGGGGGAAGATAGGACCTATAAAAGTCCAGTAAAGAGACATGATCAAATTTTTCTTTAAGCTGAATGTCAGATTGCAGCTCTATGCATTCCGTTTGAAAATTGGCAGGTGACATATTTATGTCAACAGAAAATGGAATTGCAAATATAACAAAATATTAATCATTTTCCCAGAAATCTTGAAATCTTTTTTCAGATTCTTGTATCAACTTGAAAAGCAAGGTTGCATATTTTTCACTGTTCACAGGGCCGGTGTTTAGCCAATGTGTCACAATGCATAAAATCGTTTGCTTTAATTTGAGCTTGCCATAATTTCAATTTCATTTGGAATATCGTTATGGTTTGAAACATGGTATTGATCAGTTGTTTTTCACCTTGAAGACACGTGTTTAACTTATTTAAATGAGTGGTTAAATGCACTAAAAATGCTAAATCAGTAAGCCAGTTTTCATCTTCAAGTTCTGGCACAAATTCGTTTTTTGATACCATAAGCAACTTGATAACATGTCACAAATCATAAAATCTTTCAACATTTGGCCTTGACTTAGCCATCTTACTTACAAAAAGTAAATGGTGTCACCATAGTCAGCATCAGTTCTTTTAAGGAATTCCTGGAATTGGCAATGATTCGATCCCTTGGCTCTTACGAAATGCACAGTCTTAATGATTTGTATGACATTATCCATTTTTACAGGTTTTGTGCATAAATTTTCTTGATGTACTATGCAATGATACTTCATCAAATGTGAGTGTTGGGTGGCAATTGCATCATCATCTATTAATTTCACAAGTCCCTCTCTTTTACCTATCATCAGTAATTATGCCAGATATGTTGACAATGGACAAAGAAAATTGCTTTAACATATTTCTTACTGCTTCGTATAAATTTCTGGATTTAGTTGTGTCTATCAATGGCACTAAAGTAGCCATTTCTTCAATGATATTATATTCATTATCAATACCTCTAATACAAATGGCGAGTTGAGCCTTATCTATAGCATCAGTGCTATCATCCATTGCCAAAGTATAAAATTTTAAATTAGCAGCTTTACTCACCAAGCTTCTTTCGATAGATTTTCCAGTTTCTTCAATTCACCTGGCTCTAGTCTGGTGAGACAAAATGATTTTAGAAATATTTTCCCCCTTTTTCAGGGCAAATTATGTCTGCCATACTTTCTATACATTGCTTAATAAACTCAGCAGCAGTAAATGGTTTTGATTTTTTTGCTATTAAATATGCTACCACAGCCCTGGCTGATGTAGCTCAGTGGATTGACCATCAGCCTGCAAACCAAAGGGTCTCTGGTTCAATTCTCCAGTCAGGGCACATGCCTGGGTTGCAGACCAGGTCCCCAGTAGGGGCTGCGTGAGAGGCAACCACACATTGATGTTTCTCTCCCTCTGTTTCTCCCTCCCTTCCCCTCAGTCCAAAAATAAAATAAATAAAATCTTATTTTTTTAAAAAGTGGCTTTTAAATATATACACATTAAAATAAATAAATAAATAAAAAGTAAATATGCTACCACATAGCTAGCTTTTACAATGGAATCTGCCCAAGTTGTAACTTGAAAAAATTTTTGTTGAGAAGACACTTATTTTCAGTTCCACTATTTTTGTCCTTACTACATAACCCTTCATATGCATTGAATTGGGCAGCATGTTTTTGCACATAATGCCTTTTCAAGTTATAGCCTTTGTACACTTGCACGAATCCCCTACAGATTAAGCAGAGTGCCTTACTATATTCCTCAACAGAAAAGTAGTCACCTGTCCACTTTTCGCCAAACAATCTTTACCCATAATTTTTCTTTTTTAGGTTTGCTTTTTCTTTTGAGACATTGTAGAAACCATGCTGGGATTAAAAGAATAATAATAGATAAGGGACTTTATTTACTTTTATTATGAAAGTTAGTTGACAGGAAAATAGAAAGCAAGGTTTGGGCCCTTCCACTACCCTCTCTGCTGCTGATGCAGGGTGAGGCAGGCAGCCGATTGTAAAATGCGGCAGGTGATGTGTGAGACGCCGCTGAAGTGTGGAAGTACCTTTAATAATCAAATAAGAATGCTTACCTGACTTCTAAGTAACATTAAATGCCTAACATTGCAATGGTAGTTTGAAATATTATTGATAATTCCTGTCTTGCTAAGTCATCATGAACACAGGCAATGTCTGATGGTACCAACTCTACCAGTCTTCACTTGGAAGATAACACACTGGAAGCTGCACACGAATGGGTACGAAAAGCAAGAGCACACATACATTTATTTTATGTGACATCGTGATGCACAATCACAAAAAAATCTCTAAAAATTAATGTTTTAAGTAAACTTATGCTTTTGTATTGGGCTTCATTTACAGCCATCCTGGGCAGCTTATAACCTGTGGGCCATGGGTTGGACATCCCTGATTTGCAGGGAAACAATGGTAGAGTGAATGAAGCGGATAATCAAAACAATGATTTGGAACATAAGGAAGAAAAAACAACCATTTGGAACAACAGGAAGGAAAAAGAATCCAAAAAAATGAGGATAGCATAAACTGCGTCTGGGACAACCTCAAGAGGACCAACATTCGCACCATAAGGGGCCAGAAAGAGAAGCGAAAGAGCAAGAAATTGGAAATCTATCTGAAAAAATAGTGAAAGAAAACTTCCCTAATTTGGTGAAGGAAATAGACATGCAAGTCCAGGAAGCATGGAGAATCCCAATTATGATGGATGCAAAGAGGCCCACTCCGAGACACATCACAATTAAAAGGCCAAAGGTCAAAGATAAAGAGAGTCTTAAAAGAAGCAAGAAAAAAAAGTTAGTTACCAGATGGTTGCCAGATGAGGGGGGCAGGGGGAGAATGGGCGAAGAGGTGAGGGCATTAAGAAGTACAAATGGATAGTTACAGTACAGGGTATGGAGCAGCCAAAGAACTTATATGCATGACCCATGGACATAAACAATGTGGGGAATTACCTGAGGGAGTGGGGGATTCTGGGTGAAGGGGACAAAGGGGGAAAAATCAGGACAACGGTAACAGCACAATCAATATAATTCAATTAAAAAAAAGAAATAAGAAATCCAGCTATGAAAAAAGATTATTTTAATGAAAAGTTCATGTCCTTTGCCCTTTTATATAAAAGTCTATTTAGAGAGTGGAAAAAAAAACAAAACAGGCTCACACTCCTTAATTGGTGTTTGTGTTTCTTCTACCATAGCCTGCCTAACAAAGATATTTTTATTTCTGACACAGACTTTCTTCTTTTTTTTCTTTAAGGTTAGTGTCAAAAAGCCAGGGACTTACCTGTATATTAGTTATCAAGTTCCTCTTGGCTGTGATGAAAAGTAATATTGATCAATCGACTTTTCTGTCAATGCATTGTTTCCATTGTATTGAGAACCCATTCTACAACAATTTAAATATATAGAAAATCAGGAAGAAGAGCAGGAATCACTGTGGACCTAGCAGAAGCCATGTCTACATCAAGTCACCACCCCACCTGGGCTTCACTCTGTTCCTTAATGAAATAATGATGTGGGCATAAAAGACCTCAACAGTTCGTTATAATGCTCAAAAAGGAGATATTAGAAGGAAATGTTAGCAACATGGTTGATTTGGAGAAGTGAAGGACTGGAAATGAGTTCTCCTTCCTCATTTAATGCTTATTTTTTTTCTGTCACCTTTAAGGTCTTGTTTTTTATTCTGCTTTCTCCCCAAACTGCTCCTTGGTTTTCAGCTGTTCTTTTGACTCTCCAGTTGCCTCCACCATTAGACACATATGAGCGATGCTTAGGGACTCCAAACATTTTCACCTGACACTCCCACAGGTCACTGGACTTGATTTTGTTGAATGCTGATTACAAATCTAGAGGGCCCTTTGCACAGCACTGCACGTAATATTTCAGTAAATGCTTGTTAAGTGGTTGGATCAAAGAAGTCAGAGAGGGTATATAGAAATTCCTTCAAAAAGAAAAGGAAGGACCTAGGGTTCAACTTAATAATCAGACATATTTGGGTGTTTGGTTTTTTTTTGTTTTTTTTTTGATCCAAACATTTAATGAGTGCTTAATATGTGCCAGGCATAATTGAATTTAAACATCACAAAACTCCAAGAGGGTGTTAACACTGATATCAGTAAATCAATGGATTATTTTGTTTGTTTTCTCCACTAACTTCTCAGAGTCCTGATTCACCTTACAATTGATGGTATTGACTGGGCAGCAGCTAGAAGTAGTTATCTTTGCCTGTGTGTACACAGACTTTGTCTTTGCTGTTAGTATTAGCATTTCAACTGGTTTATATACATTGTTGGGACTATGTGAACACAGAAAGCATGGAATAGAGCTGGAAATTTGCTGTTGGAGAAACAATTGCATTTCTGTATTTTCTTGCAAAAGCTACAGCCAAGGGCATCTAGTATAGATGAAAGAAATGTCAAAACGATGAGAGGCTGGTGTGACCAACTCACTCAGTATACAGGGCTGTTGTTTAAGGTAACCTGCTAAAGTTTAATTGGCAGTATTTGTCTTTCTTAGAAGTAAGTAAATGATGCCTTTATATATTACCTCCATTTTTCAGATTTAAAAATTGAGGATTAAAGTAATTAGGTAATTTGCTTATTCACAGTGCTAGGAAACTGTAGAGCCAGGATTCAAATCTCAGTCAATTTGATTCTAGATCTCATGGTCCTAATCACAAAATTATACTGTCTCTCACAGCGCTTAGTAAAGTGCCTGGTAAAAATCAGTATTTGTCAAAACAAACTCTAAACATGGAAATATCATCATTCTGGTGGGGGAAAAACTCAGAGTATAGATGCTTCCAAAGTGCTGAGCCCAAGGATAAGTGGGGAACCACAGAGGATTGCATTCCCCCTGTATTGTCCTGCCCAGATCCCTGGGTGGGGAGCACCAGGGACATGAGCTCTCATGAACCTGGGTCCGGGGGCAGCACCATGCTCTTGGACCTCTGGCTTGGATTTTTTTAAGAGCCAACTCCCAAGAGGCTAACTTCAACCTATCACTTGAATTATTTTGAATTTTGAAACTCAAAAGTTTTATTATGATGTTACTTGTTTTCTGATTACTAAAGAAAGTCATGCAAAAATATTTTTTTTAAAAATTCATGAGAAAATAGTAGCTACTGTTAATGCTCTGGCATACATACATTTTCAAGTTTTGAATCAGGTTGCATTGTAAACTTTTCTTCAGACTTATTGTATTTCCCAAATACATTCCCATATATTAAACATATAAAATATAGTATTCCATCTTGCAAATATTGTCTTTTTGAGACACTTAAGACTTTTATAAAGTGAAAATACACTTTACTGTATATATAAGTCCTAAATAGACAATGGATTTACTCAGACAAAATTTAAATGTAGCAAATTTTTTAAATGAAAAGATGGCACACTGTTTTCTGAGCATCCCCTTGAGAACCTCCTTTCCTGCTCCTCCCCAAACCTCCCTACTCAAATGCTTCTTTTTTATATTTAACTACCTGAAACATGATATCATTTCCTAAGCCCAATGAAACAAAGTACCACAAATTGGATGGCTTAAAATAACAGAAATTTATTTTTTTACAGCTCTGGAAGGTAGAAGTCCAAAGTCAAGGTGTCTGCAGGACCCAGTATCTCTAAAGACTCTAGGGGAGATCCTTCCTTTGCTCTTTGAGCTTCTCCAATGGCTGCCATAAATCCTTGGTGCCCTTTGGCGTACAGAGACATCACTCCAATGTCTGCCTTCATCTTCTCAAAGCTGTCTTTCTGAAGTGTCTCTCTGGATTTTCAATGACCTTCTCCCCTTTTTGTCTCTTCCCTTCTTTTAAGATCACCAGTCATGTTGGATTAAGAGCCCACCCTACTAAAGTATGACTTCATCTTATTTCTTTTCCTATCATTACTTCTTACTGCGGTTAAAATATACCTAACATAAATTTACCATTTTAACTATTTTTATGACCTTTTTAAAAAAAGATTTTATTTTATTTTTAGACAGAGGGGAAGGGAGTGAGAAAGACAGGGAGAGAAACATCAATGTTTAGTTGTCTCTCACGCAACCCCTACTGGGGACCTGGCCCGCAACCCAGGCATGTGCCCTGGCTGGGGAATTGAACCAGAGACCCTTTGGTTTGCAGGCTGATGTTCAATCCACTGAGTTACACCAGCTGGGACCCATTTTAACTATTTTTAAGTGTACAATAGCATCGAGCATATTCACGTTGTTGTGCAATAATTCCCACTCTCTGTCTCCAGAACTTTTCCTTGTGAACTCTCCATTGATTTAGATATTCTTTATTGGCTTTCAGCGGTTAAGTTTTGTAGTTTTCATTATACAGATCCTATACATATTTTGTAGATATATACCTAATCATTTCATTTTGGGTGAGTTAGTATGAATTTTAAATATTTTTAGTTTTGGTATATGATTTATTCCTTGATGTAGAAATATGATTGATTTTTATGTTGGGCTTGTATTTTAAAAAGTGCTAAACTTACTTATATATAGGGAGCTTTTTGTTGATACCTTGGGAATTTCAATATAGATAATCATCTCATCTATGCAAAGAAACTAATTGGGTCCTTTTCCAATGTGTATACCCTTTTATTTCTATGTCTTACCTTATTTCACTTGCTAGGACTTCTACTGAGATGTTAAAGAAGATGCAGAGACTTCTGGTCAAGATGGAGGAGTAGGTAAACATGGCTTTCCTCCTTGACAATCACAGCAAAAATTACTAAACTAAAAGCAACTATCACCCAGATTCATCAGAAAATTGAGCTGTATAGATGTCCCAGGACCAAGGAGTTAAAGAAACCACATTCATCCATACAGATAGGAGGGGTGGAGACATGGAGATGTGGAGACAGGGAGTGGGTGGTCCCACACCCATGTATGGTGTATCAAAATCAGGAGGGATACCTTGGGAACGAGGCATCCCAGCCCCAGACCAGACCACCCACCCTAGAGTTCCAGTGCCAGGAAGATAAGCCCCTATAATCTCTGGCTTTAAAAACCAGTGGGGGTTGGGGTAGTGGGAGAAACTGGGATTCTCAAGCGTTTCTGTTTAAAGGGCCCATAATGGACTTAGGACTTAGCAGATTCACTCTGTCTCGGCTCCAGCACCAGGGTAGCAGTTGAAAGTGCACTTGTGGCATACGGGGAGAAACTGAAGTGACTGGTATCAGGGTGAGTAGGGGAAAGCTTCTACCCAGACAAAACTCCAGAGGCCAGGTAGCATTATCCCTTTTCTGAGCCCTTCCCCACACAGCCACAGAGCAGTGGCATCATAAGGGAGGCTCCATCAACCTGGTTCACATGGGTTGCTCCACCTTGGAGATTACCTAAGTCTCTATTCCATCCAACTTACCAGTGCACTTATCTATAATAGGCCAACCTTCTAAGACAGGGAGTCAAAGCAGCTCTACCTAACACATAGAAACAAGCACAGGGAGGCTGCAAAAATGAGGAGACAAAGAAATATGGCCCAAATGTCAGAGTGGCTAGAGATGCCCGAGGAGAGACTGCGGATGGAGATTTTGGTGAGAGAACTAAGAAAGTAGCAGCCAGGATCTGGGTGCTGAGTCATCCCCCATGTAGAGGTAGTCATCTTACTCGGGCAGATCACTCCCCAGCATGGCAACCTGAGAGGAAACTATAGCCCTTACGCCAGGAGGGACTCTGCCCTGGCCCTGTGGTGCTTAAGCCTGACTACTGTGTGCACAGTGGCAGCCACAGGCAGTAGATCCCTGCAAAGGGCAGGCAGAGTGGACTAGAGGCACTTGAGGAGAGACTAGGGATGGAGATTTTGGGGAGGAAACTGAAAGGGTAGCCTCCCGGATCCCAGTCCTGAATCATCCCCCATAAGGCAACAGCCATCGAGCTCACACAGACCAGTCCCATCTGAGCAGCAGCAACCTGAGAGGAAACATTAGCCCCAACTACAGGAGGGATTCAGCCCCTCCATAAGGGGCTTCAGCCTGATGGCTGAGCACAGAGTGACTAGATTAACAGCTGAAGGAGATAGCCACAGACAGAAGATCCATGGAAGTCTCAAACAGACTGCCTAAGATCAGACAGGGTCAACATCTGACATCAGCAGAGGTAGATCCAGAAAGGAAAAAAAAACAGTGCTAAACACTAGAGGTTCCTGAGATGAAATCCACTGTGGTCTTCTCCATGATTTGTGATATTTTCTTTACTACATAACTTTTTAACATTCATTTCTTGTTCATCAAGTTGGCGCATATTAGGTCACTGGATTTTATACTATAGTTTATTTCTCTCCTTTCTTATAATAGTCTTAATTTCTTTGCAGCATTATTAATACTGGTTCATTTGCTGTTGAAGTGTGATCCGGGGGGAGGTATTTTTTCAGTCATGGTTTGTTTCCTGGGCTTTGTGGTTTTACTCTGGCAACCAAATAGTGGAAAGACAAAGAAACAACCACCAATCAAAAGGAAAGAATGAATCCCCAGAAATACTACTAAATGCAATAAGGGCAAATAAATGATCAGATATTGAGTTCAAAACAATGGTTCTAAGGAAGCTCAATGAAATCAATGAACTTAGTGAGAATTACCAAAAACTACAGGGAAACTATGAGGAGCATACTGCAAACTATATTAGCATGAAAAAGGACAAAGAAACTATCAACAAGCACCAAGAGGAAATGAAGAATACAATTTCTGAATTGAAGACCACAGTAGAAAGAATGAATAGCAGGCTAGATGAAGCAGAGGACTGAACCAGTGACCTGGAGGACATGGTAGAAAAAAAACTCCCAGACAAAGCAAGAAAATGAAAAAAGGCTCAAAAAGAACAAAGAGGGGTTAAGGGAAATGCAGGACAAAGCGAAACATAATAATCCATGTAATAGGAATACCCAAGAGAGAAGGAAAGGAGCAAGGGATAGAAAACCTATTTGAAAACACAATGATGGAAAACTTCCCTAATTTGAGGAGAGAAAAAGTAACACAAGTCCAGGAATCACAAAGGGTCTCAATCAAGAATAGCCCAAAGAGACCCACTCCAAGACACATCATAATTAAAATGGCAGATATCAAGGACAAAGAGAGAATCTTAAAAGCAACAAGGGAGAAACAGGAAATAATATACAAAGGTGCCCTATTAAGGCTAGCAGCTGACTTCTCCACATCAACACTATAAGCCAGAAGGGAATGGCAAGAAATATTCTGAGTAATGAAAAGCAAAGGTCAGCAACCAACACTACTCTACCCAGCAAGACTCTTGATTAAAACGGAAGGTGAAATGAGGAGTTTCCCAGACAAAAGAAGGCCAAAAGAAAATACCTTTACCAATGAGCATTGCAAGATATGCCAAAGGGACTGCTTTAAGAAGATGGAGAAAAAGAGTGAGAGAGAGGAACACAAGTACAAAGAGAAAAAATGAATAAGTAGCTCTCAATAATAACTTTAAGTGTAAATGGATTAAATGCTCCAATTAAAAGACATAGAGTAGCTGAATGGATAAGAAAATAGGATCCACATATATGCTACCTATAAAAGACCCACCTCAGAACAAAAGACCTACAAAGACTGAAAGTAAAGGGCTGGAAAAAAATATTCCAAGCTAATGGACAGAAAAAGGAAAGCCGGGGTAGCAATACCTATATCAGACAAAATAGACTTCAAAACAAAAGCCATAAAATAGACCCAGAAAGATACTTCATAATACTCAAAGGAAGAATCCATCAAGAAGACATAAACATTGTAAGCCTTCATGCACCCAACAGAGGAGCACTCAAATATAGAAGGAAAATCCTGGTGGACTTCAAGAAAGATATAGACAGCAACACACTTATAGTAGGGGACTTTAATACCCCACGATGGATAGATCATCCAAACAAAAAATCAACAAAGAGATAGTGGAACTGAACGAAGCATTGGAGCAAATGGACTTAACTGATGTATATACAACCTTTCATCCCAAAGAAGCAAACTACACATTGTTTTCAAATGCACATGGAACATTTTCAAAGATAGACCACATGATAGGACACGAAGCAAGCCTCAACAAATTGAAGAAAATTGAAATCATATCAAGCCTTTTCTCAGACCACAAGGGCTTACAACTGGAAACCAACCTCAAGGAAAAAACTTAAAAACATCCAAACTCATGAAGATCGAATAGCATGCTATTAAACAATGAATGAACAATCAAAGAAGAAATCAAAAAGTTTCTGGAAACAACTGAAAATGAACATACAACATTCCAAAACCAATGGGACACAGTGAAGGCAGCCCTGAGAGGCAAGTTCATAGCAATACCAGCCTACCTAAAAAAGATAGAAACACTTCAAATAAACAACCGAACCCTATGTCTACAAGAACTGGAGAAAAAACAACAACAAACAAAGCCCAGAGAGAGCAAAAGGAAGGAAATAATCAAGATCAGAAGAGAATTGAATGGCATATAGGTTAAAAGAACAATTCAAAGGATCAGTAAATCCAGGAGCTGGTTCTTTGAAAAGATAAACAAAACCAACAAGCCTTTAAGAAGGCTCATCATGAAAAAAAGGGAGAAGATGCAAATAAATAAAATTGGAAATGAAAGAGGAGAAATTACAACTGAGACCACAGAGATACAAAGGATTGTAAGAAATTACAACCAACAACTGTATGCCAAGAAATTTGGAAAGCTGGGTGAAATGGACAATTTTCTAGAAAAATATAGTCTTCCAAAACTCAGTGAGGAAGAAGCAGAAAACCTGAACAGACCTATAATGGCTGGGGAAATTGAAGCAGTATCCAAAACACTCCAGGCACACAAAAACCCTGGGCCAAATAGTTTCACGGGAGAATTTTACAAAACATTTAAGGAAGAGTTAACCCCGTCTATCTTAGACTATTCAAAAAAATCCAGGAAGAGGGAAGACTCCCGAACTCTTTTCAATGAGGCCAGCATCATCCTAATCCCAAAACCCAATAAAGACACAACAAAGAAAGAAAACTACAGGCCAATATCACTGATGAACATAGACGCTATGATCCTCAACAAAATATTGGCAAACTGCATCCAGCAATACATTAAAAAAATCACCCACCATGATCAAGTGGGATTCATTCCAGGGATGCAAGGATGGTACAATATTCTCAAATCAATAAACGTAATACATCACATAAACAAAAGGAAAGAAAAAAATCACATGATCATATCAATAGATGTGGAAAAGCATTTGATAAGGCACATGCCTTTTTTGCTTTTATGCCTTTATGATAAAAGCACTCAGCAAAGTGGGAATAAACGGGGCATACCTCAACATAATGAAGACTATGTACAAGAAACCTGCATCCAGCGTTATACTGAACAGGCAAAAACGATAAACTTTCTCACTAAGATCAGGAACAAGACAAGGGTGTCTGCTTTCACCACTTCTATTCAACATAATATTAGAAGTCCTAGCCACAGCCATGAGAGAAGAAAAAGAAATAAAAGGCATCCAAATTGGAAAGGAGGAAGTAAAATGGCCATTATTTGCAGAAGACATGATAGCGTACATAAAAAATCCTATAGGCTCCACCAAAAAACTACTTGACCTAATAAGTGAAATTTGCACAACAGCAGGATACAAAGTCCATATTCAGAAATTGAAGGATATTTTGTACACCAAGAGTGAAATATCAGAATCAGAATTCAGGGATAAATCCTATTTATGATAGCAACAAGAAAAATAAAGTACCTAGGAATAAACTTAACCAAGGATGTTAAAGACCTGTACTCAGAAAACTACACAACCCTGAAGAAAGAAATTAAAGAAGACACAAGTAAATGGAAGCATATACCATGTTCATGGATTGGAAGACATCATCAAAATGTCCATACTACCCAAAGCAATTTATAGATTCAATGCAATCTCTATTAAATTACCAATGACATATTTCACAAGTATAGAACAAACATTTCAAAAATTTATATGGAATCATTAACAACCCCGAAGAGCTGCAGCCATATTGAGAAAGATTAACAAAATAGGAGAGCTCACAATAGCTAACATCCAACTATAGCATGAGGCCACTGCAATCAAAACAGTCTGATACTGGCATAAGAACAAACACTCAGATCAATGGAATAGAAAAGAGAGCCCAGAAATAAACCCATGTCTCTATGGTCAATTAATATTTGACAAAGGGGGCAGAGGCATGAAATGGAGTAAAAATAGCCTCTCCAAGAAATGGTGTTGGGAGATCTGGACAGCTACATGCAAAAAAATGAAATTTGACCACCAACTTACACAAAAGTAAACTCAAGATGGATAAAAGGCTTAGATATAAGTTTCAACACCTTAAAAGCCCTACAGGGGAACATAGGCAGGAAAATCTCAGATATTCCATGCAGCAATATTTTCACCGATATGTCCCCTAGAGCAAGGGATGTAAAGGAAGGAATAAACAAGTGGGACTTCATCAAAATGAGAAGCTTCTGCACAGCTAAAGAAAACATCAGTAAAATAAAAAAGGAACCAACCATATGGGAAAATATATTTGCCAATGATACCTCGGACAAGGGTTTGATCTCCAAAATATATAATGAGCTCACATGACTCCACTCCAGGGAGACAAACAACTCAATTAAGAAATGGGCAAAGAACCTGAACAGACACTTTTTCGAAGGAGGGTCCAGAGACACAGGAAAGGGTGCTCAGCATCACTGGCTAGAGAGATGTAAATTAAAACCACAATGAGATACCACTTCACATCAGCCAGAATGGCCGTCATAAGCAAATCAACAAACAACGAGTGCTGATGAGGATGTGGAGAAAAGGGAAGCCTAAAACACTGTTGGTGGGAATGCAAGCTGGTGCAGCCACTGTGGAAAATAGCTCGGAATTTCCTGAAAACACTAAAAATGGAACTACCTGTTGACCCAGCAATTCCACTGCTGGGGTTATACCCTACGGATCTGAAACACCAATTCAAAAGAACCTATGCACCCCAATGTTCATAGCAGCACCACTTACGATAGCCAAGAATCAGAAGCACCCTAAGTGCCCATCAGTAAGTGAGTGGATCAAAAAACAGTGGTACATTTACACAATGGAATACTACACAGCAGAAAGAAAGAAAGACCTACTACCATTCACGACAGCATGGATGG
>PVJD01010087.1:30573-56691 GCA_004026545.1 Mormoops blainvillei
AAAGGACCCATGGGCAAAGCCAAATAGGGGAGGGATGGAGGGTGGGTGGTGGGGGCAGGTGGGGCTGGGGAAAGTGGTGGTAGAAAAATGTTGATGTAGGGATGATGGGATGGGGTGCAGGGCAGAGGTGATAAAGGGGAGAAAAGAACGAGACAACTGTAATAGCATAATCAATAAAATATACAAAAAATATAAAGCAATTCAAAACATTTCACCTAGCTCTACAAAGACATAATAAGGTGCGGTCATGTTTTATGACAAGAGGTTTTACCATTACTTGCTCCCAAGATAAACATAGGCACAGTAGATGCTCCATGTATATCTAGAAGAAATTATCAATCCTTTAGTTACTAATGGGGAGGATTATGTGTGCTCAGATCTTAGAACATGTAAAAAAAACATCATTTAGCATTATGCTGTGCAGTACAGTAACACTAGCCCATGTGTCTTTTGAGTACCCAAAATGTAGTAAGACTAAAAAACTAAAATTTGTTTTTATTAATTTAAATTTAAAACTTGATAGTTGATTCAGTTATTGGCAAACTTTTTTAACATGGTTAAGTATGTTTGGAACAACTTAGGTATATGAATCTACTCTTTCAAATGTATATTTTATGAAATCTAAATATAGAGCAAGTATTCCTGATGAAAAATTTTATAAGTAGATATACAGTGAATATTGAAGACTTGGTATGAGAAGAAATGTAGAATATCTCAGTAATATTTTTGCACATTGATTAAAAATTGAAATAAAAGTTTATAATAAAATTTTTAAAAAGTACCGCCCAAATGAGAGACCAGAACAAAACTCCAGAAAAATAACTAAACAAAATGGAGATAAGCAATCTATCAGATGCATAGTTCAAAACACTGACTATTTAGGATGCTCAAGGAACTCATCAGGTACTTCAACAGCATAAAAAAGACCCAGGCAGAAACAAAGGTTACATTAAGTAAAATAAAGAAAAATTTATAAGAAACCAACAGTGGCATGGATGAAGTCAAAAATCAAATAAGTGATTTGGAACATAATAAGAAAAAATAAAAAACCAGTCAATCAGAACAGCTAGAAGAAAAAAGAATCCACAAAAGCAAGGATAGGCTAAGAAGCTGCTGGGACAACTTAAAATGTACCCACATTTGAATCATAGGGGTGCCAAGAAGGATTAGAGAAAGGGCAAGAAACTGAAAGATTACTTAAGAAAACAATGAAAGAGAACTTCCCTAATTTGGCAAAGGAAATAGACATACAAAAAGCACGGGGAGTCCCAAATAAGATTAACCTAAAGAGGATCACTCCATGACACATCATAATTAAAATACCAAAGTTTAAAGATAAAAAGAGAATCTTATAAGCAACAAAAGAAAAGCAGAGAGTTACCTACAAAAGATTTCCCATAAGACTGTCAGCTGATTTCTCAAAAGAAGCTTTGCAGGCTAGAAGAGCCTGTCAAGAGGTATTCAAAGTGATGAAAAACAAGGACCTACATCCAAGGTGACTCTATCCAGCAAAGCTATCATTTAGAATGGAAGGGCAGATAAGTGTTTCCCAGATAAGGTAAAGCTAAAGGAGTTCATCATCACCAAGCCATTATTATATTAAATGTTAAAGGGACTTATTTAAGGAGAAGTAGAACGTGAACACTATGAACAGTAGAATGGCAAAAAATTCACAACTGTCAACAATTGAATCTACAAAACAAACTAAGCAAACAGGCTGAACAGGAACAGAATCATAGGTATGGAGATCATTTGGATGGTTATCAGCTGGGAGGGAGAAAGGGGAGAATGGGGGAAAAGACTCAGGGATTAAGAAGTACAAATTGGTAGGTACAGAATAGATGGAGTAATGTTAAGAACAGTATAGTAAATGGAGTAACCAAAGAGCTTATATGCATGACCCATAAGGTCCTAAGGGGTGGGGGACTGCAGGAGGAAATGGGGGGTATGGGGGAAGGGGGACCAAAGGGTGAAAAATTGGGACAACTGTAATAGCTTAATCAATAAAGTATATTTTTAAAAATAAAAAATAAAATAAAAAGAAGATACAGAGGCCTTTATGGTTTTGGGGTTTTTTTTGGCATTATATTTTTTGAGGTTGCATTTATCAATCTCATATGAATTTTGGATTTAAAGTAATGATACAAAAGAGTTTTCTACTGAAAATTATTTTATAATTCTCCTTCGTAATGCTTTTTGGAAAAATGGTAGGGAAGTTATGAGGTGGAGATAAGAAGGAAAAAGAGATTTAATGAGGTATTACAGTAGTCTGTATTTCTTTTCATAATGTCTAAGAATTGTAATGCAAAAACTTGAGTTATTTTGAAATTAATGTTTTAGTGGACTCTTTAATTACATACCACTTGAGACTGGACTATGTGGGTGAGGGCTACTTAAGTGTCATATTATCAAAGATTCAAAGGTATCCACATTCAATTTTAACACACGCGTCTGTATATTGATGCAAAGTGAGATAAAATTCAAGCAGCCTGACAACTTTTAGCATGATTTTAAGAATGACCAATAAAAACATGACAAGATTCTCGTTCTTATTAAGCATCATGAATGCAAACTAAAGCTGTAATGTGACACTATTACATTCAACACAATGGTTAAACTGGAAAAAGACAAAAATATATTGAGGGTTAGTCAGAACATGGAACAAAGAGAACGTTCATGCACTGCCATGGGAGTATAAACTGTCACAATCACTTTGGAAAATATTTACCAAATGCTACTATAAATTTGTGCCCCACATATATTTGTGACCCACCAATTATAGTTTTAAGTAGATTTCCAAGATCAGTGTATACATATGTGTGACAAAAGACATATACAAGAATATTCCCAGCAGCACTATTGAAAAACTCCCAAACTGGAAGCTATCCAACTCTCCATTAACAATAAAATGGACCATGAAATTATGATATATTCACACTGTTGTAAACAAAACTCTATTCATTGAGAATGAATCAACTTTAACTACGTAAAATAATATGATGAATCTCGCAAACATTATGTCAAATGAAAGAAGCTAGACACAAATGAATACATACTATATGATTCCATTATAAATTTTAAAAATAGGCTAAACTGACCTATGGTGCTAGGACTGAAGATGGTAGATACCTTGATGAGGGGTAAGAGAGAAAGGAGGCATGAGAGGACTCCTGGGATTCTAATGATGTTCTATTTCTTAACATGAGTGCTACACATAGAAATGTTCAATTGGTAAAAGTTTACTAACTAGTACACTTATGATTTAGACAAAACCCTATGTATTTAACACAATTTTAAAATATTCAATAGGTTCTTATTTAGGAAGCATGATGGCTAAGAGGTGGACTAAGCCATTACTGGCACCAAAATCCAACCACATGATGCATTACTTTTAGTGTGCTGTTAAATTCTGTTTACTAATGTTTTATTTAAGATGTTTACATTGCTATTCATAAATGAAATTGTCTATAGTTTTCTTTCTTGGTGCCATCTTTATTAAGCACTGGGATCAAAATTACACTTGTTTCATAAAATAGACTTGGAAATTTTCCTTCTTTTTCTATGTTCTGGACTATGCTAAATAACTCTGGGATTATCTGATCTTTAAAAGTAGGTACAAGATACCCCTGGCTGGTGTGAATCAGTGGATTGAGCACCAGTCTGAGAACCAAAGGGTTGCCAGTTCAATTCCCAGTCAGGGCACATGCCTGGGTAGCGGGCCAGGTCCCTGGTGGGAGGTGTGGGAGAGGCAACCACACATTGATGTTTCTCTCCCTCTCTTTCTCCCTCCGTTCCCCTCTGTCTGAAAATGAATAAATAAAAATCTTTAAAAGTAAGTAGAAGATAGAATCCCACTGTGAAATCTGGATTTGGTGTATTTTTTAGTAAAACTTTAGTTTATTTCTTCTCTGGTAATTAGTCTGTTTGGGCAGTTTAGTTTAGTTTTTGTTTTTTTTTAATCCTCACCCAAGGACATTTTTCCATTGCTTTTGGAGAGAGAGAAACATCAATGTGAGAGAAAAACATCAGTGAGTTGCTTCTCAAATGCACTCAGATGCTTGGACCAGGGGCGGTTTGGACCCTGACGGGGGAATGAACCTGCAACCTAGGTATGTGCCTTGATGAGGAATCAAACCTGCAACATTTCAGCTACGGGATGAAGCTCCAACCCACTGAGCCACACCAGCCAGATCTAGACAGATTTGTTTTGATAAGTAGTGTTTTTCTTGAAAATTATACATTAGGTCACTAAGTATGTTATCTTAGGTTAGTTTCATAGTAACAGGAAACCTCAGTTTCTGTCAGAAAAGAGGGGACAGTGACAGAAGCTTGTTCATATGTGAAAAACTCCCATCTGGTAAGTAGTAGGTTCTTGGTAAATATTAGTCAGCACGCTAGCAAACTTTGTCTTTAAGAACACAATTAATCTGCCTTGGCATTTGAAGAATCAACAACACCTAAATCCTCTGCCTTGCTAGTCATGTCCATTCTTTAAATAATAAGCAATTATAACACATTAAAAATTTTTGCTTTTTCAATTTTCCTTATACTTTTCAAAGCAATTTCACAGACACTAAATTCATTGTTTTCACATAAAAATTGACAAGAAGACTGGTTTATAAATAAACATTTGAAAATTTTCTAAACATATAATTCATAGATGCTATTAAAGAAGTTTTAGACTTTTTGGAAAACAATTTTTTTAAGTGTAAAAACTTATTACCCTAATACCAAAAGCAGGGACTCACACAATGGTGTTTTTCCCCAAACATTTTCCTAAGCATTTAAGAGAGTAAAAGTTTTGGGGTTTTTTTGTTGTTGTTGTTGTTAAAGATTTTATTTATTTATTTTTAGAGAGAGGGTGAGGGAGGGAGAAAGAGAGAGAGAGAAGCATCAATGTGTGGCTGCCTCTCACATGCCCCCTGCTGGGGACCTGGCCTGCAACCCAGGCATGTGCCCTGACTGGGAATCAAACCAGCAACGCTTTGCTTCCCAGTCCAGTGCTCAATCCACTGAGCCATGCCAGCCAGGGTGAGAATAAAAGTTTTGGTTCAACTTTATATGCAATCCTGTGTCCCGGTTTTTAATAATGTGTCCTGGTTCTTAATATAATGAAAACAACGACTTTATCATCCCCAGGCCAGTCTCAGCACAGTGTCCCATCCAACAGGAACACACCTGTGACTCTAAAAAGCCTAAAGAGATAAAGTAGGATTTTACTCAATGTCACCTAAGGGGATGATGATGGGGGAAAATTGAAGCAGGTGAATTTAGAGGAACTCCGTACAAGGTTAAAGTGGTATAAAATGGATTTTTGGATGTTTTTGTTTTCATGAGTAGCACTGACAATTTCTACAGATAGTAACAGGATGACAATTCTTTTGTTGTTTGTGTTTCTGGGCTAACTGTCCCCCAACATAGATTCCCTCCTAATTTGATGTAAATGGGATCATCAGTTGGGCATACGGCATCTCTATAAAGATTACATTTTCCATACTCTCTTGCACTGGATGTGTTATTATGGCCAAATTCTAGCCAATGGGGTGTGCATAAACTGATTCTCATAACTTGCAGATTGTGGCCTCAGAGGGAAAGGGTGTTTCCTTTTCTTCCCCTTCCATCCTTCTCCTTGACTAGAACAGTTATCTTGAATTGTAAGACGGAAGCTATGTGATGGAAGGCAGTACCACAGAACAGGAGGAAACTGGGAACCCAGTTCCAGAGAACCTGCCTGGATTTCTCTGCAACAAAATTATACTTCCATTTGCTAAATAAAAGTTTCTGTGCTAGAGCAGCCCAGCCTAAATCTTAACAATACATCTTCTCACATGAACTTACACTCAGTTCCCATTGGCTTTATCATTATTCTGTCCTTTGACCCACTGGCCTGGCATCTTTGTGAGTGCCTTATCACACAAGGGTGGCTGATACGGGTCCCTGCTGCCATCCCCTCCACCCAGGCACACCTGTTCCCCTCCTCATTCGGGTGCTGGGCATGGAGATCCTTTCCTTCTACCCTGGTGCCTTTTCATCTCTATTAGGTAGAAGGCTCTATTAAGCACTTTAATAAAAGTGATTAAAAACTTTAAAGAAATAGGATTTTGATGGCTGGAAATATTCCATTGTATAATCTTTAAGTCAATCCCTATCATTGACTATTTAGGTTGTTTCCAAAAATTTGCCATTGCAAAAGCTAACAAGGCGTAGCAGAAAGAAAATGAACTGTGAGAAAAGTAGGTGTGAGTTTGACTTCTGCTCCTGCCACACACCATGTCTAATTGGGGCAGGCACTTCTCCTGTCTGGCCTTTAGTTTTCTCATTTGTATAATAAACACTATTATACCCGTCTCTCTGAATCGTTATGAAGATTAGAAGCAATTACATCGATCAGCACAGCAGCACTCCCACATAGCAGGCTTAACAAATAGTAGTTATAAATAAAGGGGTAATAGTATATTTTTGTGCATAATGCTATTTCTGCATACCAAAATTTTTCTTCAATGATAAAATTCCTGAAGTGACAGATTATTTATTTAAAGGACAGAATGTTCTTTAGATTTCTAATACATACTTGATAGGACTTACTGACCTTTTATAAATTATGAAACCGAGGCTCAGGGAAGTTAAGTGACCCAGTTATGGTTTTAACACTCATAAATGGTAGAGTCCAGGTTAAACCCATATTTTCTAATTTTTGTCTTGGGCAATTTCCACTAAATGTCACAGACCCAGAAGCTTAATACTTGCAGTATGGGAAACCTTTGTGAAAATCAGCTGTGTGCAAGCTCCCTTTTAATAATATTGTTTCATTCTGTCTTATCCTTTCCTTAGTAAATTTAATGGGCATGCAATAAGGAAGGGAGTGTGGTGAAAAGCCATTTGCTTTGGTCAGGGAACAGGAGACCTGACGTTTCTTCCCAGCCCTGTCATTTACTCTTCATGTTATCTTAGCAGAACAGTCAACATATCTGGATGACAGTTAACTTATCTATAAAGTGAGAACTCTGTATGTTTCTTAAGGTTATTTCTGGTTTAAAGTCCTATCATTAAGTAGAGTGACGTGGACCAATCAGGGTAAGCAAAACTGAAACTCTCTCCCTGGCTGGGTGGCTCAGTTGGTTGAAACATTCTCCTGTGCACCAGAAGGTTGCAGGTTTGATCTCAGGCAGGACACATACAGAGGTTACTGGTTCAGTCCCTGGTTGGGGAGAATATGGGAGGCAACTGATCGATGTTTCTCTCTCTCTCTCTCTCCCCCCACAACCCCCACCCCCACCCCTTCCTATCTCTCTAAAATAAAATAAACGTATCCTTGGGTGAGGATTTAAAAAAAACAACAACTGGAACTGTCTTCCTAGATGCCCTCTATTAAATGTTATGCCACAGCTGAACCAGTGGTTGCAAATGTATGTGCATTAGTCCACATTTTCTTTCAAAATATCTCTAGACACCGAAAGAACAACCCATGTGTGCATATCCCATAAACATTCATTAGAACATGGTGTTGAAAATTTGAAGTTGGGTCTACTCAAGAATTTAATAAGTGAGAAAAACATGTATTTGTACAGTTAAGAACTAGAAGGAAAATGAAAAAAATAAAGCTATTGGATTTGGGGAATAGCATAAGAGTAGAATTTTTCTTTTCTATTATCCTCAATGTTGTTTATGCAATGCCAACATCAACAACAGTAACAATACGTCTTAAAATGCTAGTGGTAAATTCTTGCTTTGAGAACTTTGCTTCAGATCTTTAAAAAAGTAAAGTCTTGTTCTTTTAAAATTTTTTTCAAAATCCATCTTAATTTTTTGAGGAAATTCCATACTGTTTTCCACAACGGCTGCACTAGGGTTCCCTTTTTTCTACAACCTTGCCAGCACTTGTCGTTTGTTTATTTATTAATGATGGCCATTCTGACTGGTGTGAAGTGGAATCTCATTGTGGTTTTAATTTGCATGTCTCTGATGGCTAGTGATGTTGAGCATTTTTTCATGTGTCTGTGGGCCCATGTATGTCCTCCTTGGAGGAGGGTCTGTTCAGGTCCTTCATCCATTTTTTAATTGGATTGTTTGTCTTCCTAACCTAGAGTCATGTGAGTTCTTTACATAGCTTGGAGATCAAACCCTTGTCAGAGGTATCATTGGCAAATAGGCTTTCCCATATACTTGGTGTCCTTTCCATTTTGTTGATGGTTTCTTTAGCTGTGCAGAAGCTTTTTTGTTTGATATAGTCCCATTTGTTTATTCTTTCTTTTTATACTCCTTGCCCTAGATGATGTATTGGTGAAAATAGTAGTGCGTGGGATATCTGAAATTTTCCTGCCTGTGTGCTGGGAATATACCCTGAGAATCCTGAATCACCAATTCAAAAGAACCTCTGCGCCTCAATGTTCATAGCAGCGTTATTTACAATAGCCAAGTGCCAGAAACAGCCTAAGTGCCCATCAGTAAATGAGTGAATCAAAAAAACTGTGGTACATTTACACAATGGAATACTACACCGCGGAAAGAAAGAAGGAACTCCTACCCATCACAACAGCATGGATGGAACTGGAGAGTATTATGCTAAGTGAAATAAACCAGGTGGTGAAAGACAAATACCATATGATCTCACCTGTAAGTGGAACCTAATGAACAAAACAAACAAATGAGCAAAATAGATTCAGAGACTTAGAAATAAAGAACAAACTGATAGTGACCAGGGGGAGGGGGGAGGGGAATAACTGGGGATAGAAGGGGAAGGGGCAAGCCAAGGAACATGAACTGAGGACTCATGGGCACAGACAATGGCAGAGGGGATTAACTGTGGGAGTGGGTGGAGACGGGGCAGGGGAGAGCAGTGGGGAAAAAGGTGGGACAACTATAACTGAACATAAAAAACTTGCAAAAAATTTTTTTCAAAATCCTCTTTAGTTTGAGTCAGAGTAAGTAAACATAATAGATGTGGGTAGCCTTCAGGGGCATCTCTAAAACTGGTTAGAACATATAAATAGGCAGATTTCTGCACAAAGCATATTTAATAGTTTGTTGCATAAACAAGTTTTTGAGATGTAGTGGCAGGGGACTATCTGAGCCCTCTGTTTCAGGATATACCTGCCTACTCCAACACTTCCCTCACTTCAGTCTCTCTCTCTCTCTCTCTGCACCTACCTGAAATTAGAGGCAATTAGCGTTACTTGCTTTCCCTCACCTTTACATCCATGGTTCTCACGGGCCCCCTACCCCGACACCAGGGATATTTATCAATGCCTGGAGACATCTTCAGTTGTCATAAATGAGAAAGGTGCTTGCTATCTAGTGGGTAAGAAGCCAGGGAGGCTGTTAAGCATCTGACAATGCTTATGACATTTTCCCACAGAGAAGAATAATCCAGCCCAAAATGTTACTAATGCTGAGGTTGAGAAACTGTGCTTTAGAGATAAGAGGAATGAAGACATGGTGGGGGCAGAGTGTCATTTACAAAGGTCACAGAAAGTAAGTAAAGGGTCACAACTAGTCCTGCAGTTCTGCCCAGTGACATCATTGGTCCCGGAAATCTGATACCAGGAAGCTACCTTGATGAAGACTCACATCACTGGAGTGTGCCCACATGTGGATACAGGATATTGGACTTTGCCCCGGAACAGCACCCATAACATATACTTCTACACACTCAAGGCTTCTTCCTGCAAATCCTCTTTCTCATCACAGCAAGCTTCTTGCAAAACCTGTTTCTCAAGTTTGACAGCATATCCCTGACACTTCCAAATCTCATTTTTCTTAATTAGGTGAACCAGAGGCACACAAGGGCAAGTAGGCAAGGAGGCTAAGTATGAGGAAAGGGGAAATTGGTTTAAGAAGAGAAATTATCAGAAACGATCATAAAACAATCCAGTCACAGTGAGGAAGTGCATCAAATACTGGCCCAGACTCCACCCAAAGGAGGACGGTAGAGCAAGAATTGGTAAGTTTAGTTCTGAGAGCTGGCTTGCAGCATTAAAAGGGAAAGGCAGAGAAAGGAACTGGTCAGAGACCCTAGAATCAGAGATAAAGAGGGTTCACAGACAGGATGAAATAATGGCCATGTCTCAATAGTGAAGAATGGGTACCTATTACCTGACTATGGCTTGGTGAAAATATTTCTTATAGTCTCTGACTTCTTACTTTGATTTTGTATTCACTATGCAACTGTGACCTCAATGTGTTTTACTGAGAACATGATTTTCTGTTTTTTTAAAACTGAATTTATTGGTGTGACACTGGTTGATAAAATTGCATAGGTTTCAGGTATACAGTTTATAACACATCATCTGTATATTGTATTGTGTGTTCACTACTCCAAGTCAGGTCTCTTTCCATCACCATTTATCCTCCCATTACCCTCTTCTATCTCCCCCCAACCCCCTTTCCCTCTGGTAATCAATGTGCTGTTGTTTGTGTCTATGAATGATTTTCTGTTGATCAGCTAAAATAAAAATGTGACTGCTTTTATCGTAAGTTAATAAATGAGCATTTTGGTTTTGCTGAGTCCTGCCCATTTACCCTCAGAGCCTGAACTGCAAGACTTGCAATGCTAAGGACCCTGGAAACAGAGCACGAGGCCTTTGGTGACTTCCATGGCAACAAGATAAGAAACTCTCTTGCTTCTAGTAGTTTTTCAGTAATGAGATATTAAAAATAGTTTTCAGCATGAGTAGGTCTCTGTGCACAGATTTGCACAGCACAGTCATGCTCCCTGAAGCCAAGGCCCCTTCCCATCTTTAGTGGTTGACAGCACTGAGGGAGGGGAGTTAGAAAATAAGGACTCCAAAACACCAGCTTATTTGGCCATTCCTCTCCCATGGAAGATTTTGCCCTCCCATCAGTCCAGCCAAGTACATAATCTCATTAATTAACCAAGATAGTAAGTGGTAAGGAAAAAGGGGGGCCTTTTAAACCTAGAGGTCGAGAACAGATGGATGAACCTGAGCAGGTCAGTAGGCATATAAGGTTTCTAGCTTAAAATGCAGCAGAATCCCTTGAGCAGTTGTGAAGGCCAATGTGGTTAAGAGATAGTGGACTAGACTAGGCAAGCAAAGCTCTCTCTCTCCCAGGGTCGAGCAGGGCTGTGCCTCCTTACATTCTGAGCCCTGGGCACATGCTCACACTAGTCCCTCTCCTGGTGGTTTGCGCCTTCTTCCAGCTGCTCCAACCACTAGCTTCTGGAATTTCTGCTGTCTCAAATCTTCTGCTCCAGACTTTGACTTTGCGCAGCTGATTCTGGGATTGAGCCTGCTCAGATCCTGGGTCTGCTTCTCCATCCTGGATTTCTACTTGGCTTCATCACTCACAGGCCTGCCTGCACAGCTTACACAAACTCAATTTAAAGATTTCACCAGAGGTGAAATAACCGTGCATCCCCCTGACTGAATGTTGTATTCCTACACCCTTTATCTGAGATCAGCACAACCACAGAAAGAGCCTGAACTGGGCTGGCTAGGAGAATACCACCCATATTGTCACAGTGACTATTAAGACCAATGGAAGCCCTGTGGAGGCCAAATTATAGTGTGAAGCCTATATAGCAACTAGGAAAGGGGCTTATAGTGAAAACTTTCTGTGAAATAGGACAGGAATGTACATGATGCCACAAGGATATTTCTCAAAGATGATGCTACCAGAAACATCTAGGCCTCCAGTCCCACTTCTGCTGAATGAGAACATTTGAGGCTAGAGCCCTGGCTGGTGTGGCTCGGTGGACTGAGTGCTGGCTTGCAAGCCAAAAGGTCGCTAGTTTGCTTCCCAGTGAGGGCACATGCCTGGGTTGCAGACCAGGTTCCTGGTTGGGGGCATGCGAGAGGCAACCAGTGGATGTATCTCTCGCACACTGATGTTTCTTTCCCTCTCTTCCTCCCTCCCTTCCCCACTCTCTAAAAGTAAATGAATAATTAAAAAAAAAAAAACATTTGAGGCTAGAGCCCAGGAATCTGAACTTTAACCAAATTTTCCTGGTGGTTCTTATGGACTCTGAAGAATAAGGGCCATGATGGAGAAAACTGTGCGCTTAGGACGAAACCTTGCAGTAAGACCTTATGTCAGATGTAAGGCTTGATAGATTTTTCTTACCCCATAATTTTCACTACTGCTATTTTACTTTTATAATGCAAAGTGAAGTATGTTACTTTTATAATAAAAAATAAGATAAAGACAAAAATACATAAAAACTTTTAAATATATAAGTAGCCATGACTGGTGTGGCTCAGTGGATGGAGCGCTGGTCTGCGAATTGAAAGGTCCCTAGTTCAATTCCCAGTCAGGCACATGACTGGGTTGCAGGCCAGGTCCCCACTTGGGGGTGTGCAAGAGGGGACTGATGAATGTATCTCTCGCACATTGATGTTTCTCGCACCTCTCTTTCTTTCTCCTTTTCCATCTCTCTAAAAGTAAATAAATAAAATCTTTACATATATAAATTAAAAGAAGGAAGAAGTCATTAAATGGAAAAGGACCTAGAGACAGGGACACAGGTAGGCAGCCCCGAAGAGCCCAGGTGAGAGATGACAAAGATAGGACCTATGTGATGCAGGTATAGAAAGAGAAGACTGTAGCGAAAATGGAGTCAGTCAGGTTCCCTCACTCGGATGTCTGGGCAACTAAGGTAAGCGGTATTCCCTTAACCTTGAGAATGGGCCCACATGCACGGAATCACACTGTGTTATATAATCTCTTGGCATCCTGCCGGCTTTGTGTGCTTTTAGTATATAAGGGAGTTGGGACTTCCTGAGGTGTGACACGTGGCTTGCAGTGCACGTAGATCACCCCACCCTTCAGGAACGGCATGTCAGGCATTCCCATGGCTCTGCAAATTTTCTTCTGTCTGCCCAAATCCCAAGCGAACTTGCCTGGCCTTGAAAGGCAGCAAGACAAGGATCTTTAAACCTAGACTTTGAAAAGTTGGTTTTGACACTAGCTCTCCATTACGAGCTTTTAACCTGGGGTAAAACATCAAGCTCAGGTTTTTGTGAAGTCTGAGTTTAGTAACTACTGACATCATTGCACACTTTTTATATGCCAGTTCCTGTTTTCAGTGCTTTACAAATATTATCTCACCCAATCATCGCAGAAACGCTATGGGATAGATATTATTATCACCCCAATTTTTCAGAGGAGGAAAGTGAGAAACTGGGAGTTTAAGTAACTTGCCCAAAGATGCTCAGCTGGGAAGTGGCAGAGCATGAAAATAAGTATGAACGTGACTTGTGACTCATACAGCTCATTACAATGTCAGGAAGAATTTTTTTTTATTTGTTTGTTTTGTTTTGTTTTGTTTTGTTTTGTTTTGTAGTGGCAGAGTAATCCCTTTAGTCAGAAGGAAACTTTTTGCTCCTTTTCTGTGACTTCACACTTTGCTCTATTCCCCAAGGATTGCTTTTGCTGAGATCAGCACCACCTGAGACAGATTCTGAACTGGATCTCTTGGGAAAATACCATCCTTACCGTGACGAGTATTGTCACAGGAAGCTCAGAAGAGGCCAGAATCCTCGCACTGCATCTGCCGTGTGCCTCAGAGGTGTTACTTGCACTGTGAGTTCCATGAATTGGCTTTTCAGCAGGGCTTTGGGTTTCAGTATCAGTAGACCTGAGCTTGAGTCCCGGCCCTGCCACCTGCTGGCTGTGCAATGGCCAGCAGCTCATTTAGCCTGCAGGGTTTTAATCTCACCTGCTGTACTTGGGAATTACTGGGCTTTTTAAAAGCCGTGCAGGTGATTCAAATGTGCAACCAGCCTTGAGAACCTCTGATTCACCTCTCCAAGCTTTTTGCTTCTGTATGTAAAGTAGGAATAACCAACCATAGCCAAAACTTACTTTTTGAGTACCTATAAACATTTTCTCATTTGTCGGTCAGAAAAAAACCCAGGAATCCAGTACCATCCATCTTTATTTCACAGTTAGTTTGTAGTTAGTGGCAGAACTGAGACATGAACCCAAGTGCTCAGACTCCAAATGCAGTTCTTTCCACTGCCTGACACCTCTCCATCGACACATTTTTTACTCACAGTTTTCCTGAGAAGCAACCAGGAAACTCCTAGCACAATGCTTGGTACCAAAGTCAATGCATTAAAAACAGTTATTAACTTGAGACTGGAAATTTTTCTAACCTACATCTTTCAAGATGTCTTGGAGAACTTCTATATATATATTTTTAAAGGCTAGTCAATGTGTTCCTTCTTAATGATTACTGGATGCATAAAATTCAAAATCAGGGCCTTACCCCAGTCCTGGATTTCTTAGATTAAATTTGCTCAGTCACAGTCCCTATCAGGTGTTCCTCTGAGGCCACTACTACATGGACTGTTTTCTGGAGCAGAGGAGCACGATGGCCTTCCAGCCAGAGTTGGGGCTTGGAACCGTTGGTGATATAATGCAATTTATGCTGTATCTCTTTTGTCTTCATGAGAGTACTGTTTCAGGAAACCTTTGACTATTGTCTTTGGGTTTCTGGAGGACTTACTGATACAGTCCAGAAATCCCAGGATTATGGTCAGGGCCTATAACACTAGTGGACCAGCTGCATTTTCCTAGTGACAAGGAGGTGTATGAAGGGCGCAACACGTCAGCAAAGCCTTCCTTGAAATCCTCTGCCCCCTTCACTGGTGTGCATCAGAATTGCCTGCGGGCCTTGTTAAAGCCCCCAGTCCTCAGCCCCGTGCCCAGAGTTTCTAATTCTTGTACTTCAGAGCACGGCCGAAGGTTTTGAACCAGTGGTCAAATGATGCTGAAGCTGCTGGTCAGGAACTCCAAGAGGCACTGGACGAGAGAGAACAGCCGTCATGATCACCTGGCTTGTTTTTGGTTTTGTTTTAATTGTTATTCTATTGCAGTTGTCCCAGTTTCTCCCCCTTTTCCCTCCTCCACCCACCCCACCTCCAGATCACACAGTCAATCCCCACACCATTGTCCATTCACACATGTTCTTTGACTAGTTCCTTCCCCTTCGTTCCATCATTATCCTCCTTCCCCCTCCCCTCTGGCTGCTGTCAGTCTGTTCATCGTCTCTATGTCTCTGGTTCTATTTTGCTTGTTAGTTTATTATGTTAATTAGATTCCTCTTATAAGTGAGATCATATGGTATTTGTCTTTCACCCACTGGGCTATTGCACTTAGTATAATATTCTCCAGTACCATCCCTGCAGTTGCAAAAGGTAGGAGTTCCTTCTTTCTTTCTGCTGTGTAGTGTTCCATTGTGTAAATGTACCACGGTTTTTGTATCCACTCATCTACTGATGGGCACTTAGGCTGTTTCCAGCACTTGGCTATTGTAAATAGCACTGCTATGAACATAAGGATACATTAGTTCTTTTGAATTGGTATTTCGGGATTCTCTGGGTATATTCCAAGCTGTAGAATTGCTTGATCAAAGGTAGCTCCATTTTTAATTTTCTGAGGAAATTCCATAATGTTTTCCACAGTGGCTGCATTGGTCTGCATTCCCACCAACAGTACACTAGGGTTCCCCCTTCTCCACACCCTTGCCAACACTTGTTGTTTGTTGATTTATTAATGATAGTCATCCTGACAGGTGTGAGGTGATATCTCATTGTGGTTTTAATTTGCATCTCTCTGATGGCTAGTGATGCTGAGCATCTTTTCATATGTCCATGGGCCATCCGTATGTCCTCTTTTGGGAAATGTCTTTTCAGGTCCTTGGTCCATTTTTTAATTGGATCGTTTGTCTTCCTGGTGTTGAGTCATATGAGTTCTTTATATATTTTGAAGATCAAACCGTTGCCCCGAGTAACTTTGACAAATATGTTGTCCTATACAGTCAGCTCCTCTTTCATTTTGATGACGATTTCTTTATCCATGCAGAAGCTTTTTAATTTGATGTAATCCCACTTGTTTATTACTTTTCCTGTATTTCCCTTGCCCTAGGGATGCATCAGTAAAAATATTGCTACATGAGGTACTTGAGATTTGACTGCCTATGCTTTTTGCTAAGACTTTTATGGTATCACGACTTATATTTAAGTCTTTTATCCATTTTGAATTTATTCTAATGTATGTTGTAAGTTGGTGGTCTGGTTTCTTTCTTTCTTTTCTTTTTCTTTTCCTTTTTTTTTTTTTTGCATGTACCTCTCCAGTTCTCCCAGCACCATTTATTGAAGGGACTGTTTTTACACCATTGTATCTAATGCCCTTTTTGCCAACTGTTAATTGACTATAGAGACATGGGTTTATTTCTGTACTTTATTCTGTTCCATTGATCTATGTGTCTGTTCTTATGCCAGTACCAGGTTGTTTTGATTACAGTGGGCTTGTACTATATTTTGATATCAGGTATTGTGATCCCTCCAGCTTTATTCTTCTTTCTCAAGATTGCTGAGGGTGTTCGGGGTCTATTTTGGTTCCATATAAATTTTTGGAGTAGTTGTTCTAGATTAGTGAAATATGTCATTGGCATTTTAATAGGGATTGCATTGAATCTATAGATTGCTTTGGGTAGTATGGACATTTTAATGATATTAATTCTTCCAATCCATGAATATGGTATATGCTTCCATTTATTAGTATCTTCCTCAATTTCTTTCTTTTGTGTTCTATAGTTTTCTGAGTCTAGGTCTTTTACGTCCTTAGTTAAATTCATTCCCAGGTACTTCATTTTCCTTGTTGCTATAGTAAATGGGATTTTCCCCCTAGTTTCTCTTTCTGAGAGTTCATTGTTGGTGTGCAAAAATGCCTTCAATTTCTGAATATTGACTTTGTATCCTGCTACTTTGCCAAATTCACTTATTAAGTCAAGTAGTTTTTTGGTAGAGTCTATAGGGTTTTCTATGTACACTATCATGTCATCTGCAAACAATGACAGTATTACTTCCTCCTTCGCAATTTTGATGCCTTTTATTTCTTTTTCTTCTCAGATCACTGTGGCTAGAACTTTCAATACTATGCTGAATAAGAGCGGTGAAAGCAGAGAGCCTTGTCTTGTTCCTGATTTTAAGGGAAATGGTTTTAGTTTGTGCCCATTGAGTATGACTTTAGCAGTAGATTTCTTGTGTATGGCCTTATTATGCTGAGGTATGCTCCCTCTATTCCCACATTGCTGATGGTTTTTATCATAAATTGGTGCTGGGTTTTATCAAATGCTTTTTTAGCATCCATTGATATGATCATGTGATATTTGTCCTTCATTTTGTTTATGTGGTGTGTTATGTTTATTGATTTGTGAATATCGTACCATCCTTCCATCCTTGGGATGAATCCCACTTGATCATGGGGTATGAGCTTTTGAATGTATAGCTGGATCTGGATTGCCAATATTTTGTTGAGGATTTTAGCATCTATGTTTACCAGAGATATTGGTCTATAGTTATTTTTTTTTTCTTCATAGTGTCTTTATCTGGTTTTGGAATTAGGATAATACTGGCCTTGTAAAAACAGTTTGGGAGTCATCCCTCTGCCTGAATTATTTGGGATAGCTTGAGAAGAATAGGGTTAGTTCTTCTTTGACTATTTGATAAAATTCACCTGCAAAGCCATCCAGTCTAGTGCTTTTGTGTGATGGAAATTTTTTTATTACTGCTTTGATCTCACTAGTTGTTATTCGTTTATTCAGGCTTTCTGCTTCTTCTTGATTCAGTTTTGAAAGTTTGTATGTTTCTAGGAATTTATCCATTTCACCCAGATTGTCCAATTTCTTGACATATAGTTGTACATAGTAATTTCTTATAATACATTGTATTTCTGTGGAATCAGTTGTGACTTCGCCTCTTTCATTTCTCACTTTATTGATTTCAGTCCTCTCTCTTTTTTTCTTGATGAGTCTTGTTAAAGGATTGCCAATTTTGTTTATCTTTCAAAGAACCAGCTCCTGGGGTCATTGACCCTTTGAATTATTTTTCAGTCTCTATATCCTTTAATTCTGCTCTGATCTTGATTATTCCCTTCCTTCTACTCGCTGGTCTTTGTTCATTGTTGCTTCTCTATGCTAGTTCTTTTAAATGTAGGGTTAAATTGTTTATTTGAGATTTTTCTATCTTCTTTAGGCAGGCCTATATTGTTATTAATTTCCTTCTCAGGGCTGCCTTCGCTGTGTCTCATAGGTTTTGGGTTGTTGTGTGTATATTTTCATTTGTTTCCAGGTACTTTTAAATTTCTTCCTTGATCTCATTGTTAACCCATTCATTATTTAATAATATGTTATTCAGTCTCCATGAATTTGAATGTTTTTGAGTTTTTTCCTTGAGGTTGGTTTCTAGTTTCAAGCCATTGTGATCCAAGAAGATGCTTGAAATGATTTCAATTTTCTTGAAGTTGTTGAGGCTTGTTTTGTGTCCTGCCATGTGGCCTATCTTTGAAAATGACCCATGTGCTTTTGAAAAGAACGTATCTTTTGCTTCTTTGGGGTGAAATGGTCTGTAAATATCAATTCAGTCCATTTGATCTAGGGTGTTGGTCATGCCACACTATCCTTGTTAAGTTTTTGTTTGGACAATCTATCCATTGTTGACAGTGGGGTGTTAAAATCCTCTATGATGACTGTATTGCTGTCAATCCCTTCTTAAAGTCCTCCAAGATTTTTCTTATGTATTTAGGTGTTCCTATGTTGGGTGCATATGTGTTTACAAGAGTTATTATCCTCTTGGACAATTCCCTTAAGTATTATGTAGTGACCTTCTTTGTCTTTTGTTATGGCCTCTGCTTTGAAGTCTATTTTGCCTGATACACGTATTGCTACCCCAGCTTTTTTTTCATGTCCATTTGCTTGGAATATATTTTTCCATTACTCACTTTTAGCCTGTGTAGATCTTTTGTCCTGAGGTGGGTCTCCTGTATACAGCATATATGTAAGTCATGTTTTCTAATCCATTCAGCTATCCTATGTCTTTTGATTGGAGCATTTAATCCATTTACATTTAAGATTATTATTGATAGGTATTTATTCCTTGTTATTTTTTCCCTTTGTGCCTGCATTCTTCTCTCTCTCTCTCTTTCCTCATCTTCTTAAAGTATCCCTTTAACATCTCTTGCAATTGCTGGTTTGGTGGAGATATATTCTTTTAGCCCTCTTCCATTTTTTTTTTCCTTGTATAGGAGACTCCTTATTTTATATTCCATTTTAAATGAGAGCCTTGTTGGGTAGAGTAGTCTTGGTTGCAGGTCTTTGCTTTTCATTACTTAGAATATTTCATGCTATTCCCTTCCGGTTCGTAGTGTTTCTATTAAGAAATCAGCTGATAGCCTTATAGTAGCTCCTTGTATGTTACTAACTCTTTCTCCCTTGCTACCTTTAAGATTCTTTGTCTTTATATTCTGCTATTTTAATTATTATATGTCTTGCAGTAGGCCTCTGGGTTTTTCTTGATTGGGACCCTCTGTGCTTCCTGAAGTTGCATGACTTTTTCCCTCACCAAATTAGAGAAATTTTCTATCATTCCTTTTTCAAAAGTAGCTTTTCTGTCTCTTGCTCTTTTTCTTCTCCTTTGGAATCCCTATGATGTGAATGTTGTTATGTTTCATGCTGTCCTGCAACTCCCTTAAACTATCTTTGTTCCTTCTGAGTCTTTTTTCATTTTGTTGCTCTTACAGGGTGTGTCTTCCGACTCACTGATTTGATCCTCTGCTTCATCTAGCCTGATTTTAATTCCTTTTAGTGTATTCTTCATTTCCTCCTTGCTCTTATTCATAGTTTCTATGTCCTTTTTCATTCTGATGTAGTTCCCTCGAAGTTCCTTGTAGTTCTTAGTGAATTCCTTGTGCATACTTATAACCATTACTTTGAATTCTATGTCTGATAAATTGCTAGCCTCGATTGCATTTAGCACTCTTTCTGGGGATTCTTCCTTTCCTTTTGATGGGGGTTGTTTCTTTTTCTCACTATTTTAGGTGGCTCATTTAGTTTGTTTCTGCATATTAGATTGACTGCTTTGACTCCCATCTTCATGCAGTGACCTTCTGTGGGAGGAGTCCTGTAGACTCAGTGGTGCAGTCTCCTTGAACTCCTGAGCTGGATGTTTTAGGGATGCCCTTTACACAGTTTGTGTGGGCTCTTTTATTGTATTTGGGTTTTGGTTGTTGTTGGCTCACTCACTGGTGGGTTCTCCCATCCTCCTGGTTGACTGAGAGTCACAATGCCCACCACTTTTTGTGTGTGGTTGTCCAGGAGATGCCAGAACAACACAGCAAACAACACCCACTCCAGCAAATATACCACCCAAACACTACCATGATATCAACAACAAATGAGCTAAGATCAATGAAGGTGGAAAGAGAATAAGAATATTATATGAAAGGGAAAAAAATGAGGTGACTAATGGAAATAAAAATGATTCTGAAATGGTAGAGGGAGGAGAAATGATAAGATTAAGCAATATAAACAAGGCAAAGAAAAGGAGAAAATAAAATTTACAATGTAAATAAAATATGGGGCGAATAGGGCAAACTGGAGTAAGAAAAGGGAAGAGTGCAACATGCAGTTTGGAGAAAGAAAATAGTGAAAATATAGGAAGCAAATTGAAGAAAACCTACTATCACAGCAATATCTATGACAAAGGAGCAAAAATTCATAAGATGGAAAGAGAATAATAATATTATAAGAAAGAAAAGAAAAACAGATTGTGAAATGCCTAAAGAGAAAAAAACTGATTTTGAAAGGATAGAGGGAAGAGAGATAACAGGCATAAGGGTTAGAAACCAGGCTAAGAGAGAATATACAATTTAATGAACATAAGACAGAGCAGGGGGAAAGTGGAGTAGGACTGGGGAACAATAAAATATGAGATTTAAAGTTAAAAAATAGTGAACAATTAGGGATGAAATTGAACAAATGCAACAACCCCAATATCAATGACAACCAAGCAAATATTAATAAAGGTGGAATGACAATAAGGATATTATAAGAAAGGGAAAAAAGAATGTGAGATGGCTAATGGAAAGAAAGATGGTTTTGAGAAAATGGAGGGAGGAGAAATAGTGAGTAAACAAGGCGTAGAAAAGGAAAACATAAAATTCAAAACAAAAGTAAGAAAGAGGCATGAAGGCAAAAATAAAAAGAAGGGAAGAGTAAAATATGAGATTGGAATGAAAACTAAAATAAAAAAATAAAAAGTAATTTTAAAAATTTAATATATAAAAATAAAATAAAATAATTAAGATAGTGAAATAATAGGAACAAAACTGAACATGAAGAAACAGCGTTAAAAAGCTATGCAGGAGGAAACATAGTACAAATAATGAAAAAGAACGAGGTGAAATTCATCTCAGCAGAGCTTAGCGTTTGCTGGCCTACTGTCTTCTCCTTCAGGACCTGTCCCTGATATCAGCCGGTGCCTCAGCCTAGCTTCAGGCAGCCGCAGCCTGTGGTGGTCTCCTTCAGGCTTGGCTGGTGCTTGTTCTGCCCTGCTGGCATTTTATCAGCACAAGGCCCCGGGGTGGTTCCTCTAATGTCCAACAGCACTGCATGTACCACCCCCACCTGACTCCAGAGAGGGACTCTGTTCGGCTTTCAGGGAAGATGGTGGGCGTGCTCTGCTCCCCATCCCTATTCCACATGTCTTGGTCTATCCCAGATTATTTTCAATAATGTATAATTTCTGATTAATTAGCTTTCATGTGCGGGGCCAATCTGTGTACAAGGGTCAGCTTTTTCCTGCTTGGTGCTGATGGCAGCTCTGTGTGACAGCTGAGGCTGGGCAGGGCCCTGAATACCTCTTGCTGTGCCAATTTCTAATCTCTCTGCTCTGTTCTTTTCAGTGGAATAGAGCCCAAGGAAGAGCCAGCATAAAGTGTGATAAAAGTTCATAGAAGGCTCTTTGGAGATTATCTTTCTTTCCCCCTGTGAATATGCACATGGCAGGAGGTTCTTGGGCCTAACCTTACTGTTCTGCAGTTTGCAATCCTGCAGGTGGGTGGGCATGCCTTTCCCTCCCCAGAGCTTTGTACTTCACAGTCAGTGGCCCTGCCTGGCTGCAAAGAATCTCTGGCACTGAGCTCTAACCTGTCCAGTTCCTCGCTCACTGCTCTCACAGAAGGCTCAGACCCAAACCCTCCATTCTGCACACAGCCCCTGGCTTGCCAGCCATGCTGGGTGGGTCCCTGCAATCCCTTTGCCATGCAACCTTCTACTCTTCCTGGCCAGCTCTGTCCTCTTTGCTGGCAGGGCTGCTATGAGCCTAGGTTCCCTGCTCAGCCACATCTCTACTCCCTTCTTTAAAAAAGTCCCTGTGTGGCATCCCCACTGCAGCTCCAAGCCACTGCCTGGCTCTCCGTGCGCTCCACTTCCCCAAAAGGCAAAAAGTCTTTCTTGGTCAGGGCTGGCCACAATCTGCTGGTGACATCTAGGAGCTAGAATTTAGGAGCTAGAATTTCTCTCTAGATTCTCCCAGTTGGTGCTGCAACTGTGGACATGCTACTCACTGTGCGTGTGCAACCTGAGTCTCCCAGGTGCTGTATATCCTCCCAGGTTTCTCCCAATTAGAGTTTGGGGTTCCCTATGTGGGACTGGAGACTCCCCGCTCCAGGAGGGGGTGGGAGCTACTAAGCTACATTTTCTCTCCTCTGATGCAGGCACATTGTGCAAGGTATTTCCCCTTCAACTTATAAAATCTCTTACTGGACAGTGCAAAGCTTCCTCTGTACTCCTTGGCTTCAAAAATTCATATCAGTTGAGATTCTGTTGATTGTTCAGGTCACTTGTCAGAAGATCAGCTGAAAATCTGTGCTGGGGGCACAAGCAAGTGGGCTCAGCTTCCAACCACTCAGCCGCCATCTCCTCCCCTTTCCTGCCCCTGCCCCCGGCAACCTGGGTTTTGTGAGGCTGCCTCTTGGGGATTTCATGGTGACTTTGAGACAACCTCACATCAAGCCTGGCTTGACCCAGGAACTCCTCCTCCCTTTGGTCTCATTGAAGATAAAGGTACCATGGGGAGTTGTAGAGGGCAGTGATATTGGACAGCCTCAAAACCAGGGGTATAGAAACTCTAGCTTACAGGGTTGGGTGATACCTGAGGCTGGACAGGGATGTCCTAGAGTTAAGAAAGTCTTACAGGCTAGTAATGAATATCAAAGTACAGAGAAAGAGGCAAGACTTGAACATTGAGAAAGTCTTAAAGATAACAGCAGACAAAAATCCAGGGAAAGTATAATTTGGGATGGTGATGCTGATGAGTGGGGACTCCACCATGACTTGTCCTTGGGCAGAAAGAGTTGATATTCTGTGTGCTTACATTTTGTAATGGCAGCAGAAAGGGAGGTGTTGTTCTGTGCTCACAGGGTAACAGATAATGAGGAAGGGAGAGTCAAATGGCTACAGCTCTGATCCTGATTGAGACTGAGACAGAGGGGCCCAGAATCCCAGGAGTAATCCTGACTCAGCCCTGTAAAATATCCATGTGATGGATGTGTGCTTGTTGCTATGGGAAACCTGAAAATACTTTTTTGCGTAACGCTTAGTGAGGCAAGAAATTGACCTTGGGAAACCATTTTGGTAGAAAATGTCTGTTGTTGATGGTTTTTGTGTACTGTAGACAATCGCCACTCAGGTCTTTCCTGGGCTGATCCAGAGTCATCCTAGTTTGCATCTATTGGTTCTGTCCCAGCTCCAGAAGCGTCGCCTTCTTCATTTTGAAGTTGCACTGCATCCTACAATATGGCCAAGAGCAAATGAGAGGGCAAAGCTGAGGTCAGGGATGGCTGTTTTTCCTGAAGTGTATAGTGAAGCTCTGGCAGAGCCCATTAATCACTCAGGCTCTCTTTGACATTTCCAGGCCAAATGAGGACACACTGTTTTAAGTGAGAAGAGAAGATGACCTCGCCTAGGAGTTATAATTATTTTTATTAAGAGAAAAGCTCTACACTGCCTCATCATAATTAAAAAAAATTTTCTTTAAACTAACTGCTCACCTATTGGTAACTTGCTTTTATCAGAGCGCCTTGCCAGCATTAGGCCAGTTCAGGCGCTCCAAAATGCACTGGGGCCCAGGCCAGGCCTGTTTCCTGGGGGCGATCTCCTTGGCTGGGGGCCTCTAACGAGAAGAACACCAGGATCTGAATGCCAGCATTCTCCGTTAGTAAGCATGTTTCAGTTTTGTCTTTCACATGTTTTATTCTTAAGACAGTATTAATTCTATTAAAAAAATATAATCACTAAAATAAGGGTCAGCAATTGATGGGAAGTATTAAATAAGTAAGCACAAAAATGGAATAAGAAGTGAATAAAATTCCAGAGTAATGACTCACAGTGAAAATGAGAGAGACTGAGAAAATCTCCCAGTGTAACTGTTAATGGCCTTCAACATAGTAATTATACTAAAAGGACTGGGAACATAATGGGAGAAATAGGGGAGTTTGATAATGCTCAGCACATCTCCTCAGAGAGCTTTTTAAAAGCATTGTTTTCAAACTCAAAAAAGGTCCATTAGGTGAAATTCAGTGCATTCACTAGGTTGAAGATTCACACAGGTGTCATTTTGAGAGCATTCTCAGAGCAAGCGAACTTTAGTTCTGTCGCCATCCAACTGGTAGAAAGGTAAAGCCAGAGCCATTTGCTATGGTGGCACCATTTGCTGAGCAGGCCTGTGACCTTATTAAACATGACTGCCATGTTACTCTCCTGAGCTTATGTCACAAGGACTGGAAATTACTGGAAAGCAAGAATAAAGCTAACCACTCCCTACAGCCACAGGCAGAAGATAACGTTGGAACAAACTGCAGAGCAGCCGCCTGTTAAAATGCCCTAACAGCGCAGGGGCCTCACAACAGCACACCCCACCCTTTTTTAATCCAATTATAATCCAATAAAAGCTCAAAGCCCCCGCCCCACAATGCTGCTGTATCTTTCTGTGCCATCCCCTCTCCTTTCTTAGAGAGTGAATAAAAACTATTCTCTACACTTTCTTCTCTTTGTGAGTTCTTTCACAGCCCATGTCACCAACCACCCTAACAACCCGGACAGTTCTGTGTCCATTTTTTACTACATTTTGATGACAAGTTCAAGTCTAAACTCCCCTATTAACCAGGGCTTTCAGCCACATAGATGAGCGTTAGCATTTGCTTTGTCAATTCCTTTCTTTTCGTCCTAGTCCCTTAATTCTGTAAGTCCTATGGAGTTTTTTTTTTGTGGACGGTGACAAAAACAAATGAAAGAACAATGCCGGAGTTAGCAATCTCATGTCCTATCAGTACAGACATTTGGGGGCATGGTTAGGTATGTCCCTTTATTATCTTTGGATTATCCCACATGACTAGTTAACAATCTCTCAATATGGGAGAATCAGTTTTAGTAAAATAGTCTTTCCCCTAAGGGTTTGGCATAAAGGAGGAAGGCAAGGGATGTCTCTGAATATTTTCATGGGAAGTTATTCCATTTCATGTAGGAAAAGCTGGAGAAAGTATATGACACTATCCCAGGAGATCATCTCGATTTACTAAATATTTCTACTGGGAACCTGACTCAGTCTTTGTCTAAGAGTGGTTGTTGGTATGGAAAAGAAGAGGCTGCCTGGGTTTTGTATCTGATCATCGCTATCACCAAGCATCAAACTACCCAAAGGGGTTGCCAAACATAGTCCTGATGATTCATTCATAATGTTCTCCTTCTTACTTCCAGCCCTTATTGCCACTTGCCACACTGCCTACAGTCTGCTGGGGTGACTTTCAGTGGGGACTTCTGTTTTCCAAAGTAGATGGGTCAGAGTCATTTTCCATGAAACTCCAAAACGATGTCCACAGATCTGATGCTTTAGCGACTGGGGTGTCTTCATGGGGGAGGAGCTTCCAGGACATGTGAAAACCACCCCAGACTCTTGCCTCATCCCCTCCCCCTTAGGGAGATCAGACTGGAATGAAGTTGCAGGACCCCGGGTAGAGCAATGTGAGGATTCTGGAAGGTAGAGGGTTGTTATGTCCCAAGCTAGAAAATGGCATGATACTGTAGAGAGAATCAAACCTGATACGGTAGAGGAAGTCAAGACTGATACCAAAGATGAAATGCTAATTGCCCTGACTTATAATGTAAATGCTTCTCTTTCACCTCTGTAAACCCTTTTCGTGCCAAATCTATACCACGCCTCCCAAGACTCCTACCCCACTTAGCCCAGCATAAAAGGAATGCGGGGCTATTGTTCTGGGCTCAGAATTTGGAGTTTGTCTCCTCTGGGCCCGTGCACG